>JANAVB010031215.1:6802036-7088115 GCA_029216955.1 Iris pallida | reverse complement strand
TCTAGAAAAATAAACATTGGGCTGATTTGGCACTTGTCTTAGCTTTTCATAAACTCTACCAAAAAGCCTATATATATATATATTATATATTTTATTTTTTTTTATATATATTATATATATATATAATATTTATTTTAGATATATATATATGGTGGAGTTTATTATTAGGAATGAGTATCATATCTAATGCTCAAGGATGAAGTTGATGTGTTAGCCCATTGATTGTATCATGGTTTTGATATGGCTAATCAATTAATTTTAACATATGATGTCACTAATATTCATATAAGAACTATGATGTTGCTACTAAACTTAGCATTATCCTCTGTCATTAATTTTTTCATACAGTTATACAGCTTTGTTCGCCTAACATGCACTTGCAGGAAAGCATAAGAATCGTCAAACCAGACATATGCAATAAGAATTAATGATGTCCAAAACAACGTTATATAAGAAGATTTCTTTGAACAGCCCAACGACCTACCTCGAGCCTCGCACTTGGGGTTTCTGTGCCCAGTCAGCAGACAGGGGTCGAGGGGGCAAGCCCCTCACAGGATTTTGAGGGCGAAGCCACAAAAAGGTGTTTATTTTTAGATATGTTTATCATTGGACAATTGCCATCAAAAAGACGTCGTTAAGTCTGCTCAAATGTCAGAAAAAAGACGTCATCAAAGGGCTATTGGTTTTACTAATTTATTATGTATTTTTTCAGTTTATTAAGTCTAGAAAAAATAAACAATTGGGCTGATTTGGCACTTGTCTTAGCTTTTCATAAACTCTAGCAAAAGCCTATATAAAGCCTATATCAATCATTTCATTTAGTCCAAACAAAGCCCACTCAAAAAAGAGCCCAAAACCTACTAAAAAAGAGCCTAGCCAATTTGAATGTAGGGCAACCGAACTCGGACTGTGTTCTGTTCGAACTCTGGTCCCCCCGATCCAGTTCCCATTAGATCAGGTCACCCTATGACTTGGCTCCAACGTTTGAATTTATAACGTTAGGAAGTCGAATTCTGCCCGAGTTTGGTCCTCCAAATAACCTTATAATAAAGAATTTTCATTCATTTCATCTCTTCACTTTCATATCCTCTATCATCTGAGCTATAAACCTTCTCTATTCCCAAGATCATCTTCCAGCCTTTTAGTGCCAACGCGTTCCAATTATAGAAGTTTAATCGAGTTATAAAGCTTGGATTTCAACGTTACGTCTCTAAACTTGTGTGTAGTCATGAGTCCTTCGTATTAAAGCTCGTGGTTGAGGTGGTCGTGCCCTTCGAATAAAAACATGAGGTTATAATAAATTGCGTGCCCTTGGATTAAAGCACGCAGTGTAACTGCTATTTCAAATAGTAGATTAAAACATCGAGCTAGATTATACGAGACTGGACTAGTCCTCTTAGTGGAAACCAATATAAACCTTGGTTTTTTGCTTTTCTTTTCTGAACTTATTTACTTTACCATTTACTTATAACTTCCTACTTTACATTAATTTGATTATTGCCTTTAAATATGGGTGTGCTATTATACTCATAAAATATTATTTTACACTCCTCTTTAATTTTCTATCACTCAAATTATAATTCTACTCCTGCATTAAATATGACATTAATTTATACATGCATAGAGGAAGGAGTGCATGATGAGATTTTAGGAGTGCCAATAATGTTAATGCAAGGATAAATTTGGAATTTGAATGATAAAAAAATTAAAGAGGAGTGCAGGATGACATTTTAGGAGTGTTAATAGCACCACCCTTAATATTTTAGAGGTGATTATCATCCACTGCACACACACGCACTCTATTCAACCCCCTCTAGAGGTGCTCAACGTACTAAAATTGGTATCAAACAGGTGCTCTTTATATAGAATTATTGCTCATACCAATTGCTCCTATAATTGGATCAGAGCGGGTTATACTTATACATAATACTTTAGAGAGTATATATGGCAGTCGTGAAATCAATGTTCACAAGTGAAGGCAATCCACAAATAGACCTCCTATATTTGATGGAACAAACTATACATACTGAAAACATGGATGAACTTGTACCTGAAATCTCTAGACTATGACTTATGGTCATGTGTTGTCAATGGGTAAAAAACCTAACTATCACCACTATTCTCATTTCCTATTATTAACAAGCCTTATTTTAGTTACACGAAGGAAAAAAAAAAGTTAGCTAGCCTTGATGCAAAAATGCATACTTTTTATTGTGCTGTAGACATAAAGGTATTCAATCTTATTACTACTTCGACAACATCTCATGAAATTTGGAAACTTCTTGAAGCTACTTATGAGTGCAGTACGAAAGCAAGCTACGACTTCAGAGAAGAGGATACCTCATAGTGATGTAAATGTGCATGATGATTGAGATTTAAGGTAACATAATCCCTTATATGAATACTACAAAAAATGTAGCATTTACTGTGCATAATTTACGGCGTGTAGTTGTTGCGCATTGTAAATGACACTCTTTTACAGCGTCCAAATAGTGTGTCGTAAAGAGTTTTTTTTATCTTTTTTAGCGTGTTTGACTTGCACGCCGTATTGAAGACTCATTTACGGCATGCACTTTTGCGTGTTGTAATTGAAAACTCATTTACGACATGCATTATACGTTGTTAAAGACTCATTTACGACATGCACTTTGCGTTGTAAATAAGACTCATTTAAGACAAGCATTCTTGCGCGTTGTAAATGAAGACTTATTACACATACATTTTTGCGCGTTGTAATTGAAAGCTCATTTATGACATCTTTTTACGGGTTGTAATGATTGTAATTATTTATTAAAAAATTAGTTTCCATCCTAACAATTTTTTCGCTAAAAAATTAGTTTCCCTCATAATTCGAATTTCAAAAAAAAATGTAAAGAAATAGTTTTCAATCTATGTTTTCATTCCCCCTTTTATTTTTTTTTCATTTAATTCCCTCATTATGTTTTCATTCAAATTTTCCCCCCAAAACAAAAAAAAATCTTTTAAAAAAATAAAATGAAATAATTCTAAAAAAAATGAAAAAAAAAAACTATTGATTTTTTTCAAAAAATAAAAAAAATTCAAAAACAATAAATATATAATAATAATAATAATTGAAAAAATAGTATAAAAAATTATATTCTTCATGGATATACTGATTATATTTTGTGGATAAATTATTTATTAGACATACCCAAATTTGAAATAAATTTTGATAACATAAATTAAATATAAAATTAAATTTTTCATCCTCAATTGTGCAAAGAAAAAGATATAGTGCGTCGTAAAAGAGTTATTTTATTTTCCTCTTTATGTTTTTATTCAAAACTTTCAATTTCCCTCTTAAACTAAAACTTGTACAAATTATTTAGGGTAAAGTGCATTTAAACCCTCTCTAAAGTTGCCTCGTTCGCAAAATAGACTCCGTAGACCAAAAATGCAGTTTGGCCCCCCTTAGTTCGTCCGCGCGAGCGATTTATCCCCTACCGTCTATTTTGCCGTTAAATGGCTGTTAACTTTCAAAAAAAATTAAAAAAAACCTAAACTACTCCTCCCCTATTTCCCTACTCCCCTTCCACCGGCCAGCCCCTCCGCCAGCCGGCCTCCTCCCCCCGACCACCCTCCTCCCTCCGCCAGCCCTTGCGACCCCCCTCCTCCTCCCTCCGCCAGCCCCCTCCCCCCGACCCCCCTCCTTCCCCCGACCCCCCCTCCTCTCTCCATCAGCCAGCCCCTCCGTCGGCCGACCTCCTTCACCCCCTCCCCCTCCGCCAGCCCTTCCGACTCCTCTCCTCCTCCCTCCGCCAACCCCCCCGACCCCGACCCCCACCCCCCTCCTCCTTTCGCCCCCCCTCCTCCCCCCACCCCTCCTTCCTCCGCCGGCGAGCTCCCCTCCCCCCCCCTCCTCCCTCGCCGCGCGACCGCCCCCACCACAGAGAGAGAAGGGGGATGAGGGAGGGGCAAATCTTTTTAGACAATTTTTAACGAAGGGGGGTGTTTTGAGCATTTTGTAACATTTTGGGTTTTTCGAATCATAGAGTCTTTAATTGCATTTTCGTAACATCTAAGGGGGGTTTAGTTGCACTTTTACTCCAAGGTATGTATGTTTTCATTCAAAAAATTTAATGTGACGGCAACGCCACTCTCCAATCCCTCAACCAAAAGAAAACTGACCTCCTTCCCTTCAATTGCTACTACAGAACCCAACACCCCCAGCTCCTCCGCCAGAGATGACCCGACCCCTTCCTCACCTAGCCGGAGCCCCACCACATAATGTAGTTGATGCTCTCTTAGAAAAAATGAAGGCCCTACTTGCTGGACTCTATGGCATCGCTCGACGGGGCAGCGGTGGAGTTTGCCTTCCGAAGGGCCTTCGTCGCGCGCCCGGACCTAGCGGTAACGGTCTCGTCACTGGCTTCTCTCAAGGGGTCAGGCCCGCTACCGCCTCTGCAGTCCTTGTGACGTACGCTCCGGACGTCGCTCCGTTCATGTCCAACGAGGCGATGATGGTCGCGATGGGGAACCCCAAGGACTATATGCTGAAGCAGTACCTCTTGTTTGCTAGAAACTGCAGAAGAAAGCCAAGGTAGTTATTTTTCTCAAGTCTTTGTTTTTTTGCACTGCTGTAGTTTAATTGTATGACAAAATGCTTCAGTCGCCACCACTGGTATACTATTGCCTCTTACTGAGTTTGCCTTCTGAATCTGTTTCTTTTGGGAATCTGAAGGATCCTCTCACAATGACATTGTTTAATCCTGTGCCTACTTTGGCAGTTGTAGTCTCTACAGTTTATCTATACAAGATGGCTATCCACGTATTTGATCAAAATGCTCCTCATCAAACCTGTGTTGGATATGTTTTGCCAATTTTGAAAAAAAAATTGATGTTGGCTAATTGTTAGTTGATCTCATTTCAATATTGGTAGCTATGTTATTGTAATGTATATAGTCAAATTCGTTTGTTGTCTGTTCGGCATTTATCTTTCTTATCTGTTGTATTTATGCCATTTCATTTTTTTCAATTGTAGGAATGGTCGTTTTCTTCTCTATGCTATTGAAGATATCATTGTAGCATCTGCATTATTGGAATGTGATAAACTTGGGAAGCATGACCACAACTAAAATTTTTATAATCTTGAGAAGCAAAAGTATTTTGCACTTGTTTGCATCAATTGGAAAGTCTTTGGGGTTGAAGGTAAACTTTGAATTCCTTCTTATGAGGATGTGAAGTTAATATAATATAAGGACATTTTTTGGTACATCTAATATAAATTTCATCTTACTTAAGTACTTAGACTTTTTACAATCAATATTTGATGTTTAATGTGATTAGCTTGTTAGTACAAGTGGCATATTTTTATTTTGTTATTTGGTTCACAATGCATATATGATATTTTGACTTTATATTTAGGGAAAAGGTTAAATATAGTTTATAGTATTTGTTAGTCTTATGTTAGTGTTACTTTGCTGATATCCTCATTTCTATGTGCTTTGACTATTCCTATTTGTCCATTATTTATTTATACTCTAGCTGTTAAGAGTTATTACTTTGTTTGTTGTGAATAAGATGTATTCTCACATGTTCTATTTTTGCTATACATATCCTAAGATTTTAAATATGCATTGAAGTGGAAGAGCCTTATTTTTGCAGGTTTATGAACAGTGCTTGAATACTTTGATGTTTTAGTACTCTATCTGATATCCTCATTTGTTAGTCTTACTTTAGTGTTACAGTGCTGCTATCCTCATTTCTGTGCTATTTTACTAGTCACCTTTGTCCATCATTTATTTGTACTCTATAGCTATTAAGAGTTATACTTCATTTGTTGTGATCAAGATGCTCTCTCAGGTGTTTTGTTTTTTGCTTTCAGAAAATGATATTCTTTCTGACTTTGGGGTGATATTGACAGTGACGTTGCAGGTGTTCGACAACAGTCGTGACATTGCAGGTGTTCTAATGTTACTTCAAGCTTGTTTCCTATGTACTCCTTTGTTATTACTTCAAGTTTGTTAATTTCTAATGTATTCCTTTGTTCAGTGGCGAGTTGAGTTTGTGAGACCAGTTTTATATTTCTTTTATAGAATAATGCTAGTTTTCTTTATAACGAGATGCTTTCTTCTATTGTACTTGTCAAGTGTTGGTTGCAACCATATGGTGGGGCTAGAAAATTGGTCTCAACTAGCTGGTTTATATTATGTAAGCATTTTTCTTTATGTCCAATAATTTTTGTGGTTTAACCAGCTTGTCGAAGAATATATTGTGACAATCTCAAATGAATTAGTTGCACATGAAACACGTCGCAAAAGATCTAAGCATATAATGTAATGCCAAGCCCCTCAATAATACAAGAAAAATGATTATTTACAACGCGAAACACGTCGTAAATGATCTTTCACGGCATACATTTTGGTGCCGTAAAGGGCTATGTCGTAAATGACCTTATTATTTACGCGCACATGTGAACGCTGTAAATAATCAACTCCATCTTTTTTACAACACGCATTAGAACGCTGTAAAAATGATAGAGAGTGTTATTTAGAGCGCTCAAATGCGCGTAATAAATACTAGGATCATTTACAGCATAGCCTTTTACGGCACCAAAATGAATGCCGTGAAAGATTATTTACGGTGCATTTCGCGTGCCGTAAATAATTATTTTTCTTGTAGCAATTTTGAAAAAGAAGAGTGACATCATCAAGCTGCAAATATATGCTCTATGGCATTATCCAACGAGGTACAAAATAATCCTCTTAACGAAGAGAGCGTATTTTTTATGATGAGTTATCTGATACTTTCAGTAATCTATTAGAAGAACACAAGAAAGTATTACATAAGTATAAGCAGTCTCAAAAAGTGATTAAGACATATCAGCTGGAGAATGAAAGGATGTCCTCTTTGTTTAATGAGATTAGAGACACTAACACTGATAGTAACATGGATGAGCTATCCACGTTTAAGCTGAGTCTGCATGATGCTAAAGAATGCATTAATGAGATAACATAAGAGCATAAAAAATCAATGAAGCTTATGAAGCAGAAAAAAAGAAACATAGCATTGTTACACAGAGAATAGACTCATTAACTGCTATGTATAATGAGGCTTGAAATTCTCTAAAGGTTGGAGATAAGATTGGGTAAACAAGTTGTTCAACCCAAGACAAAGTCATACACAAGACATGTGACACAATCCAAGATTAAAAAAGGATCAGGCACAGCTAAGGTTAAACATAACCTTGCTTTTTATTACAGTCAACCAGGTAACATATCATACCACATCAAGTTTTCATATTGCTGCACCGAGCACTAAAGCTTATGCTCCTTGTCATTATTGTGGTATGAATGGACACATTTCTAGTCGTTGTCAGATTAGAAAGATAGTTGATATGAATATGTTTATCTGGGCTCCCAAAGCTAACCAATGTAGATCCAAGTTTTGGATACTAAAGTTTTCGCCTCTTGTTGCAGATGAAGGTTCTAATATCAAGTAGAACCATGGAACATGTTAGTGATTACAAAGTTACAAAGTTCATCTTTTAAGCAATTGTACCAACACAAGTGTGGTAATTAGAACTAATTCGGTTACATGCTTCCGAAATAGCTTTTAATATCTAGCATAAGTTAATGAATATCTAGTTCTCATTTAATATTTTTAATTGATTTATATTCTATTGTGATTTTGAGAGAAGATCTTTATTTGTATAGGCTTATTTGCAACTTGATACCCTCAACTATTTCGGTTTTTCAAGTAGATAACCTAAACATTTTTACACAACAATTTAATACCATCAACTATTATATATTTTCAGCTTCATACCCTAAGACTAAAAAACCCAAACCATCCATGTCCCATAACTCCCCCCTTATGCCACCCATGCCTTTGCCCCTCCGGCTATCCCCGTCCCCACCATTCCCCATGGCTGTACCCCCGCTACCCCCAATCGGCCATCCGCCCCCCTTCCTATGGTTTTTTGACCCACCCTACCTCCCCTACCCACATCTGCCCCCGTGCCCTCTGCCCCCCGCTCCACCCCCTCAGGCCACCCCTGAGCCCCTCTCTCCCCGAGAGCGCGTACAATAGACGACGGCACCACGAAAAGAGAGGGGTGGAGCCTGGGGTATAGCAGTGTACGGAGGGTGCGACAGCGGAGCCAGGGGGCAAGGGGCGCGATAGCGAAGACAGGGGGCGGGGGGCACGGCAGTGGAGGCAGGGGGCAAGGGGCACGATAGCAGAGGAGGGGGGCACTGCAGTGGAGGCGAGGGTGGAGGCACGACAGCGGAGGTGGGGGCAGGTAGCAAAGTTGGGGGCAGCCGAGGGGACGGTGGGAGAAAAAGGGAGGGGGCAGCGAGAGGGTGGGGTGGGGGAAGAGAGATAGGGAAAGGGTATTTAGGGAAAATATTTTTAGGGTATAACTTGAAAAAAAAACTTTAGGGTATCAACTTGAAAAACCAACATAGTTGAGGGCAATTAAGCAATTTATATATGACTTGATATGGATATTTGTTCTTGTTACCACCATATTTATTAGTCCATTCGCGAGTGTTCCCTACAATGATTGTCCATCTTGCATTAGGATAGATGTCACTGACGACTTGAATCTTTCCGTTTGGGTTAAATAACAATATGACACAAGAATAGACTAAGCCTTGAATTCTACATCATAACTGCAATTCTTTCCTCTCACACAAAGTTGTCACATGTGCTTCTGGCTGCACATTAAAGGCTCTGTTCTAGCATGGTTCCGGTGTATGTATTTTAGACGTCTACAAGTTTACCCTCAAGAGATGGCCTACTATCTCTATCCACACACTCCACACACTCTAGGCAAGTTCTCTATTAAAGAAAAATGGCATAAAGCCTTGCGCTTCCTTGCGGTGCTACGCCGATATGACATGGCTTAAAGCCGAGGCATTACCCTACCCGGGAACCTCATCGTAGTGTCATACTACTGTAGCACGGGGTCACAAGCCTCTTTGTATTGCCAAACTACCTAGCATAAAGCCTTGCGCATCCTTGCGGTATTACGCTACAACGACATGGCTTGCAAGGGCGAGACTTTACCCCTACCTGGGTACCTCTTCGTGGTGTCATACCACTGTAACATAAGGATATCGTCTCCTTTGTAGTGTTGTCTATAACTCTTTAATTTTATTATACAACATCAAGCTACCTGCCTATTTGCGGTGCTACGCCGCTGTGACTTGGCTCACAAAGCCGAGGTATTACCCCTACCTGGGAACCTCATGGTGGAGTCACCCCACTGTAGCATAGAGTTATACTCCTTGTAGTACTGTGCTACCGTGCTTCCTGTAAGCACAACAGGCATTCACCCTCCTGAGAATTCATTAAGGTGTTTAAGCCATCCTCAACACATGATCTGTTCTCCGCAGAAAACATATAGTAGACAACAGTGGTTGTAGGTTCGTATCCTTTTTATGCCAAAAAGGACACGCACCAACTATTTCTGATATTTTCCCAATTAGTGGTCCTCCCTTGAATCAAAAGTTAGATGATTAATATATTTTTTTTGAACTAATAGCATAAAACTTTATGGTCGGATTACAATAACACAATATCAAAATGTCTTCGAGCCTATTTTATAAGCTGTGTCTTCGACCAGCTGGCGCTTGAGGCCCTTTGTGAATGGATTCGTCAGGTTTTTCTGACTTCAAATATCAATAACTGTAATGACACCTTTCTTGATGAGATCGTGCACTGCTATGTGTTTTAACCACACAGTTCTCTTCTTTCCGTTAAAGAGGTCGTTTGATGCCACCGTAGCAGTCACCTGGTTGTCGTAATATATAGGTATTGTCGGTATCTGCACCCCAACCACTAAAAGATCAAATATTAGCTCCCGAAGCCATTCTGCTTCTTCTACTACGAAATCTAGTACAAAGAATTCAGATTCCATGGAGGAACGAGATAGCATAGTCGGCTTCTTCGACTTCCACGATATAGTAGCTCCACCTATTGTGAAAATAAATCTACCTATAGATCTCTCGCTCTCTACCTCTGATCACCAGCTCGCATCACTAAATCCTTCTAGTACCGACGGATCTCCGCTGTGGTACAGTACATATGTCTGAGTCTTCTTGAGATATCTCATTACCCGTTTCACAGCTTTCCAGTGCTCAAAGCCTAGATTGCTCGTGAATCGACTCAGCATCTCGCGATGAAAGCTATGTCAGGCCTAGTAGCAAGAGTAGCATACATCAAACTTCCAATGACGCTTGCATACTCTAGCTGCCGGACGCTTTCTCTCGAATTAGGCTTCAGCTTCAAGTCGCACCTGTAAGGTGTATCGATCACTGGAAGAACCTTATACTCGTAGAGTGTGATTATTTTCTCAATATAATGAAACTGTGACAGTGCCAGTCCAGTGCCCGTCTGGATGATCTTGATACCCAAGATTAGGCCAAATTCCCCCAAGTCCTTCATACTGAACTTGGTCGAGATAAACTTCTTTGTCTCCGTGACACAGCCCATATCCGTACCAAGGATTAGCATGTCATCCACGTACAGACAAACTTGTACACCTCTTCCATCAGCGAACTTCGTGTAAATACACTTGTCCGTTTCGCTGATCTTGTAGCCATTTGACATTATAACCTTGTCAAAGTTTTCATGCTATATTTTGGGAGCCAGTTTCAGACCGTACAAGGATTTTGCCAACTTGCAGAGTTTGTCTTCAAGACCCTTTACGACAAATCTTTCTGGCTGTTGCATGTAAATCTTTTCGGTCAGCTTACCATTCAGGAAAGCGGTTTTACATCCATCTGATGTATCACTAATTTATGTATTGCTGCGAGAGCAATTAACATTCTGATGGTAGTCATCCGGGCGACTGGATTCTACGTGTCGAAGTAATCAATCCCCTGCTTCTGAGAGAACCCATTTGCTACTAGCCTAGCCTTAAACTTGTTAATAGTTTCATCTGCTTTCATCTTCTTCTTGAAGATCCATTTGCATCCAATGGGTTTCGCTTCTATAGGAAGATCAACCAACACCCAAGTGTTATTAGAGGTGATTGAATCAATTTCATTGTCTATCATCTCTTTCCAGAAAACAACGTCTCTGGTCTTTATTGCCTCATTATAGGCAAGCGGATATGCTTCTACTGTTGGAACTGGGGATTCCCAGGACCCTAGTTTGGTGTGCGTATTGATTGATAGAAAGTTAAAATAGATATAAACGTGTTCTAACCCTTCATAGGCAGAAACTAGGATTCACGAATTATACTTGCGGTAGGAAGAAGACAACAGTTCCTAGTAATCTCAAGCAGTCACGACCCTAAGATCTTCTTCACGTATTCCTTCATCGGGTTGGATGTTGTGTGGGTGACGATCTCCCAACCTTTTCTTCTCTTTGGTAGGCCCTTCTTTCTCTCCTTACGTGGATCACGAATTTAGAGAAAGCTTCTTAGTTCTAATGATCATTTGATAGCCAGAGAATAGAGGATATATATAAGGCTACATCAGGGACCATGAGGAAAAATTAGGGATAGGTCTCCTAACAGATCTGGGTGTCTTGTGTTCAGCCCGAACACACAACCCAGACCTATTAACAATAGCTCGGTCCACTAAAGAGCTATTGTTGCACTACCTTTATAATCCCAAATTATGATTGTGGGCTCCTTCTATTATATACTCGTTTGGCTCCCCTTGTTAAGATATCGAATGTCCGTCGAACATATTAAGTTACTGACAACTATATTAATCGACATCTTTTATCCTTAAGTAGTACCACTCAACTTTATTTGTCATGTCGGATATAATCCAACTGTAGGGTTTATATGACAATCCTTATGAGCTTCTTAAGGGGACATCATCAACCCGACGTATCGGGACATGAATTCCTTTCATAATCAACAGCCCATCATACATACAATGTTATTACCCAATTTATAGAGGTTTTTGACCCATTATGAATCTTACTCTTCTATGAGTCAAAGTAATGCACACTTCATATACATGTCTATTATTATATCCGGATTAAGTGCACAAGCATCCATAATAACAGAGGTGTCTGTTCTCTTATATAGTCAGTACAAAAAGAACAACCTTAAGTGGTCATGTTCAATACACACAAAGTGTACTAGTGTAAACCTATAGTCAAGATAGACTAATATCAGATTACACTACAACCTTTCCAATAGATTATCCAAGTCCATCTAGGTCGAAACCATTTATATATTCTATAGGAAACTGATAATATGATCTTCTGTGTGACACCATACACCATATTATCTACAATATAGAGTATCATACACTTGCATCAACACTTGTAACAAATACAATATGCAAACATTGTCCATATGATTCTCATTCAAAATTTAAGGAAATAAAGTTAACACGAAAGTGATGCTTTTAGTATATAACCCTAACATTCACATGATAGGTGACAAAGTCATCTTCGAAGTCCTTCAGTCTGCTCACTCGCTTAGTTGATGGCTTAGCGAGTTCTGGTTCAACAGTTGTTTTTGCAACAACTCCTTCTCGGACTACATTCTTATTGGAAATTTTAGTTTCTTGTGCACCCTTATTATTCTCCAGAATATATGTAAGAATAATATTTTTGTGCCTTACAAATTTATCTTCAAAATCTTCTACGTCACGATATTCAATGATATGATTTGATTCAATATCAAAAAATCTCCGAGCATCACTCTTCTTGGCATATCCCAAGAAGATCGTCTTCTTAGTCCTTTTCTCGAGCTTCTGAATCTTCAGATCTGGAAGCTTTGGAAATGCCAGACACCCCACATTTGAATGAAAATCAAGTTATGTCTGACTTTGAACCAGACTTCATGAGGAGTGACATCTAAAGTTGCATGCGGCACTCTATTCAGAATAAAAGTGGCCGTCAATATAGCTTCTCCCTAGTAGCATTTTGGAAGACCCGCAGTCAATATCAATAGGTTTATTATTTCTATTAATATTCTGTTCTTCCTTTCTGCTACTACATTTGATTGAGAAGAATATGGAGCAGTAGTCTCGTTGATGATTCTATACTCTTTGCAGAACGATGCGAATTCATGAGACCGATACTCTCCGCCTCAATCACTTCTTATTCTCTTGAGTTGTTGTCCAGTTTTCCATTCAGACTTGGCCCTGAACTCTTTGAACTTCTCGAATGCTTCGTCTTTATACTTCAACAAGTAGACGAACGCATATTTTGATAAGTCATCGATGAAGGTTATGAAATACTTTATCCTGACTTTTGTAGAGAATTGTTTAAAGTCACAGATATTGGAGTGTACCAACTCCAGAAGATCTCTACTCCGATTAACTCGAGGAAATTAATTTCATGTGATAGAGGAATGTGAAGTATGTGCTCAGACGAAGATCACAAGAAAACTCTTAATTTCCTCGAGTTAATCGGAGTAGAGATCTTCTGGAGTTGGTACACTCCGATATCTGTAACTTTAAACAATTCTCTACAAAAGTCAGGATAAAGTATTTCATAACCTTCATCGATGACTTCTCAAAATATGCGTTCGTCTACTTGCTGAAGTATAAAGACGAAGCGTTTGAGAAGTTCAAAGAGTTCAGGGCCAAGTCTGAATGGAAAACTGGACAACAACTCAAGAGAATAAGAAGTGATTGAGGCGGAGAGTATCGGTCTCATGAATTCGCATCGTTCTGTAAAGATATAGAATTATCAACGAGACTACTGCTCCATATTCTTCTCAATCAAACGTAGTAGCAGAAAGGAAGAACAGAACATTAATAGAAATAATAAACCCATTGATATTGACTGCGGGTCTTCCAAAATACTACTAGGGAGAAGCTACATTGACGGCCACTTTTATTCTGAATAGAGTGCCGCATGCAACTTTAGATGTCACTACTCATGAACTGTGGTTCAAAGTCAGACATAACTTGATTGTCATTCGAGTGTGGGGTGTCTGGCATTTCCAAAGCTTCCAGATCTGAAGATTCAGAAGCTCGAGAAAAGGACTAAGAAGGAGATCTTCTTGGGATATGCCAAGAAGAGTGATGCTCGGAGATTTTTTTGATATTGAATCAAATCATATCATTGAATCTCGTGACGTAGAAGATTTTGAAGATAAATTTGTAAGGCACGAAAATATTATTCTAACATATATTCTGGAGAATAATAAGGGTGCACAAGAAACTAAAATTTCCAATGAGAATGTAGTCCGAGAAGGAGTTGTTACAAAAACAACTGTTGAACCAGAACTCGCTAAGCCGTCAACAATAAAAAGAAAAATAACTCTAAAAATTTGGGTCTTTCCAGTAATGCTTATATTTGGGAATCCTCATATCATGCAGTATCCAAGCCAGGCTAGCTGAACCATTTATAATATGTAGCACATAGTACATAGAATGCATCGGTCCCTCATAAGGCTACCATGCTAATCAGATCAATAGCAATTCCAGCCCTTCTATAAGGAGGTACTAGCTCGGTACATATAACCAGATACTGTACTCCACTAGTGCGAATGATGTACATTATCTGTGGTGGCTAGCCTTGCACTCCCAAACATTTGTCTGATAGGGTCGGTACGTACTATTTCGAGATTCCGTTCCCACCCAATGCTTCTACCAATTCAAGTTGCTTAGATTAACCTATATTGGTCCTGGAATCACATGTCGTGGTCACATGATCACCCTTCTAGATGTCGTACCTTAGTCCGGGTACCCTAAGGATAAATCTACATCGGCTCATAGAGTCCCAAATCTAGGTTCATTCTTAGTGTAATGCATCAAACAAGAATCATTTACCAGGCCACTGTTGCTGACCATTTATAATGACGATGCAGGAATTTATGAATGTACTGACATATAACGTGTAGAATCACATAGCACAGAGAACAACACCTTGGTGCTCACATAGAATAGCACCTCAGTTCTCGCATAAATTGTGTAAGGCCCCTAAATTTTTAGAGTTATTTTTCTTTTTATTATTTTATTTACTATTGTTATTAGTAGATATTTTTTCCACTATTATTTATGATCATAACAATTCTCCCCCTTTTGTCATTTAGCAAAATAGACACAATGTAAAGCTCCCTCGTAAAAGGATAGAAAATGAAGCTAATCTTAGGTAAATGAATCAGAGCATGAGAACGGCTTGGACAGTTATGATCAATATATACTAAATAAAAAACAATGGGAGTAGTGTGTAAAGACATGTATAGAAACTACATAACAAATGTAGAGTATCAAAATTAAAATAGCTTGTCAAAACACAAATAGTTGGTAAAAGTAAAAAAATTTGAAAGTAATCAGCATATAGTTTACCAACATGAAATCCAAGAAAGACATCCAAAAACATAGTATGATAAGAAATATTACTCTAGTTTTGGAAGAGAATTATGAAATAAAGGATTTTAGTCAAAATCCATGAGGATTGTAAATAATAGATATCAAAGAAGAAATATACCATTTGAGACATTGAATTACATAAACTTGATATCAATTGAAATATATAAACTTGAAACATTGATCAATGAAACTATGATAGTCACAATTGTCCACAGATAAATAGTGGAACAAAATAAAGGAATGATCAATGTAAAATAGAGCAACTGATATAAAATGATCTCATTATTTGCAAATCTATTTGCTTTTCAAAATTCATGCATTTGAACTCAATTACCTCATCAAGCTATATGAATACCCTTTATATAAATATGAAGGTGAAGGAGAAAAAATACTTGAGAATGAGAAATTCAGTCGACTTGAATGCTCCGCCTTAAAGTAGTACCAATGTTTATACAAATCATAAGTTTTGAGTAAGCCCTCAACATGAAAAGCCAAAGCAATTAAGCATACTAGGAAAGCCAAATCAATAAAAGCACAATAGTCATCAAGTTAATATATAAAAGTTAATATTAACAAGATGACCTATCTAACCCGTATAAGAGAGAGATAAAATAATAAAGATAATTGCATACGCTCTCATAAACCCTTCAAAAAAATATCATGACCTCAATGAGATAAGAAATTGAAGAGAATATGGGTTCATGATGAACTAGATATATGACATATTAATGGGTATAAATGAATTGAACCAATTTATTTGCTCCCCCTTAAAATATGCGTATCTAGTTCCAAAGCACTTATACTGTAAGATCTAGGGGTAAATCGACTATGGATTTCTTCCCCTTGATCAATTCATATAAGACTATAAAATCGTCATAAAAAGAATAATGTCATCTTTAGTTAAGAAGAGATATCCACTTAATAGCTACTAAAGATGAGAAAAGAAAAGAATATTCTATTTTAGCACATGTAATCAAAAGATGACATACACTAACCTATATAGAAGAATCTTATATTTAAATATGATAGATCAATGTATGTTATCTTTTGTGAAAATTGTCATCATGAAAAGGAATAAAGTCAATTAAATCAATCATGATGAAAGTCAAAATATAGCTCAAAATATAAAAAAATAAAACTCAAATATCATGTCCATGATTATCTAATTAAGAAATGATCAACCAATTTATTGCTTTGATACCAATTGAAGTTCAAATAGCAAAGAGTATATGTGATAATCCATGAGTAGTCAAAGTAGAGTAATAAATTAGCTTGATAATCACATAATAAGATAATTTAAGACTACTCAATCATTAGGATCATTCATAAATTAAACCAATAAAAAATTATGATCCGTCATAAACCTCATCTAAAAACCATATAAACAAACCAATAGAAAATATAGAAAAGAATCAGTCTTATTTAAATGATTGCAAATATATTTCAAAGAAATGTAATAATAATATGATAAAATCATGACTTAAAAGTGAGAGAAATTTGAAAGATACTTGCTAATGACTACTATGGAAGAAAGTTAAAGCAGGAATCACAAACCTCCAAGAGAAACAAGATCTAATCAAGAATTTATAAAACTAGTTTTAGAGAACAAACATATGTATCTAAAATAGGATCCAAATAACATCTAGGAGAATCACAAATCTTGTTTATGTAAACTAGCATATCATATATAGATTGAAAAAAATTAGCTAGATGTGTGAAAGTGAACCAAATTATATAGCTTAACAATATATCATAAAAAAACAAGCTACATAACTAATTAAGATTAATGAGGTAGGCCATTAAAACATGCTCATTAAATCTTAAGTCACTAACACTAAAGATACTTGCTTAAGCATAGAGTTCACACTAAGGATAATACATTTCGAATAATCAAAATGCTTTATAGACTCTTTACTAAGCAAGAATAAGAGCAAGAGGATAACTTAAATAAAAGAGTTATCCTCTTTTCAAAATGAGGCTAAAAAGATATTCATGAAAACATAAAGTATTGCGGTTAACCGAAGATAATGAAATAATAGATCGATCTAGAGAATGCAAAAATATTATAGTCATTATAAAATAAGTCTATTCTCTAAAAATGGAAAATCTCAACACATAAGCTCAAACCATAGTAGCTAAGGATATGAGAAGTACGATATATCAATTACATGTATTCTCATGTGCTACAAAAATATCATTGGGCAATAATAATAAAATATATAGCTCAAAATATAGGGCTAGATATGATGATGTAATCTGGAACTTAGGGGACGGGGTACAGTACATTGGATCCAGAACTAGATAATAGTAGCAAGTAGACCTTAATAAATCTTAATTCTATAAAATATTGATCACTTTGGGTTTGCAGTAGGAGCCGGTTCCTAGCTAGCGGTAGTCCGAAGACTAGTACACCGTGTTGCTTCAGGCTATTTACACCTGTATGACAGAAGAACATTTTTGGCTTGTTTCCAAAATGTTCATTACTTTTAAGAACTTAGATTTAAAGGAATATATGCAGTATCATTAAACAACATCAAAATCCAAAAACCCTAAGTATAAGAAAGGAAAATACCCAAATAATAATCAATGAATGATCATCAAAATTTGCTAAGAATATTTTTAAAACAAACATTTTTGTAATTCACTTATGGAGATAAATATATAGAAGATACATACTCAAAATGTGTACTAATAAGTACGGTGATTTTAACAAGTAAGGTAAAAGCACAAAACCATGCAATCTTTAAAAGAACTTTCATAAAAGTTATGAGCAAGACACTAATAAATATTTTCTCTTAACATTCTAACTTGAAGGTATTGAATAAATAAATATTAACAGTTGAAATCGCATAGATATATATATATATATATATATATATATATATATTTTTTATATATATATATATATATATATATATATATATATATATATATATATATATATATATATATATATATATATATAATAAGCATACATGAAAATATTCAAGAATCAAGTAAAAGACATGTGTCCATAAAGTCACCTAAGAGGTAAGAAGATATTATTAAAAGAAAGCTTTAAGAAGGAAGCTAATTGATTCAAGAAAAGATAACACAAATTTGGTCAAAAGAATCAATAACTAAAGTATGAAGTAAGCACAAGTATGAATAGATAATCTTCAAAATAATATGACACTTGAGCTTAACTCATATTGTCACATATAGATATTTATACAAAAATAGATATCAATATAAGAAATACATGAACTACATGGAAATTTAATAAATATAGTCATGTGTAAATAAACTTTATTAGGCAAAAACATAATTGATTCTCAAGAGGATAATCAAAATAAAATATGAGAATCGATAATTAATATATTATGCAAGCACAAGATTAAAAAGAAGTACAAGTATATGCTTATCAAGTGATAAGAAGCTTGTGCATATATTCACAAAAACCGATTTAAAGTAAAATATGACATATTAAAGAGAAACCGATAAGAAGTAACTATCTTAGAAACTTTAAAGATGGAGAGTCAAACTTTAAATCAAAATTCAATAATCAAGCTCCTATGGACTAGAGTGATATGCATGCTATATAAATAAAGACAAAGAATAGCGAGCATGCATATATAAATGTGTCACACTAATAGAAAATGAGTGATAAATTACATAGTGCGAACTAATCATTTAAGCTAAGTAACTAGTCATGCTAGATAAAAGAAATAATAAGAGAATTAACTAAGCATGCTAGTATTATATCTCACATTGATTTATATAATAAGCAACTAAAGGATATCAATGTGAGCTAGTAGCAAGATATCAAGAGAAACATGCTCGATTCTACAAATATAAACTATTTAAAGAGAATCGTTTAGAATGTTACCAAAGTGGCTCTGTTAGCCACAATTGTGTTAGTGCAATTGCTTGGAAGATGACCATTGAGCTTTGCAACCACCAACACGCTCCTCGGTGCTGTCCCGATACAAGTAGCTCCACCTATAACATTAGGCGAAGACTTTGGTATCCAAATAAACTTGGATCCATATTTGTTAGCTTTAGGGACCCATATACTATTTACTCTAGCATTAGTAGAAAAACTCCTACGAATAGGACAAGTTACACTCATATGTCCAATACGAGAGCAATAGAAGCACCTAATACTAGTGTTTGCACATGTATCGGAATGAGTATGATTATGAACATGTGACATACTAGAATGATGAATATCTCTAAAGCGAGCATGCATAGGTTTGGTCTTAAGAATATCAAGTTCTAATAGCAAATTATCATGCATGCAAATATGAGAATCAAATTCAGTTTTTAAAGTATAATTCTCTTTTTCAAATATAGCGATTTTAGAAATAAAATCATCATTTTGTTTCTTTAAAGACTAAATAGAAGTATCATGCAAATGATGTAGCTCATGTGTTTGCTTCTTAAGATTTCCTAATGATGAAGAAAGAGATTTGATTTTCAAAATTAGAGAATCATTCAAAATCTTTAAAGAAACACAAGATGAGTTTTGAGAGTCAAGTCTAGATAATAAATCATTATTTTCATTTCTCAAAAAATTATTAGATTCTTCTAAATGAATGAACTTTTCTGAAAGTTTTTCATTTGTAGACTGAAAGTCCTCAAGAATCTCTAAGGATTATTTAGCCATAGCTTTCCACTTAGAGCATTTCTTGCATTTAGAAGAGACATGATTGTCCATGCTACTAGAAGTAAAACCCTCTTTATCTGAGGACGAAGAATACGATGCCATACACAAATAAACAAGGATCTACTTTAAGGATGTTAAGCCTAACAATAGAGACCTTGCTCTGATACCAATTGAAGTTACGTATAGGCAACTCTAGAGGGGGGTGAATAGAGTTTGTATGGATAATAACCAATTAAAAATGCAACTCTATATCAAGTCCAGAAAACAACTACCAAGAGGGTAAGTAATCAGAGAGTAATGCAAAAATAAATAGAGATCAGAAGAGCATACGCAAATACAGCGATTTAACCTGGTTTCCCTCGTGGAGGACTAGTCCAGGCCTGAGAACTCTTGCACAGGATTGAAATCCACTATTTATGAAATAGCGTATACCACGTGCCTTTAGTCCGAAGAGCACACAAACTTTTTTATAAAACATGAGCTTTTAGATTGAAGCGCTCGAACACTTCAACTTCGCGGAAAGCAAAATTTGGAATTTTTCAAGTAACTTTTCTTTCACTCTTGCACACAACTTCTAGCTGATATCGCACTGAACACCTTGGGCTAAAGAGATTTATGGCTTAGGAGATATGGAAGAATGAGGCTTGGAGTAGTAGAGCTTAGAAGGATTGAATATTTGAAGGTAAGAGTTCATTTAAAATGAGAGAATTCAATTTCTATTTATACTACTCTGGGGAGGTAGAGTTCGGCCCGAATTCTGTCCCAAGAATTCAATTTTTTGAACGTTAGATAGCTTGTATCAAGCAGGCCCTAAAAATTAGGGTATTGAAAATTAGGAGATAGAGTTCGGCCCAAACTCTACCTTAGACAGAGTTCTGCTCGAACTCTACCTTAGACAGAGTTCTGCCCGAATTCTGTGTTCCCTAGGCCAGAAGCTCTATATGACTAGCATTGGTTTGGTTTGGTTAGGAGTTGGTCTATTTTGGTATGGTGGAGCTTAGGAAAGTATGATTATGGGTTGAGATGATCAGTGTGACTCAACGTAAATAATTCCTAGACTCAATAAAATGACAGATTAAAGACTCGAGACCAAGTACATTAGCAGAGTCATAGCCTTGCAGACGAAGTCTTATCTCGATTAGGGGATGTTCTGTCTTGAGTTCGAAGTGTCGTTTTAGATCATATCATATATCTGTTTGTTAATTATCTAAATTAGGTTGACTGTGATCCAGTTTGGGTCAACACTCCTCATCTTCCAATTTCTGACGCAACTTTAGGAATTCCTTCAACTGAGGTATCATCATCTTTTCGTCTTTAAAGAGCCATTTATTTAGGTAATGTGTCTTTGGAGAAATCATGATATTTCTCTACGATGAATATCTTGCTCCTGTTCTTATCATCTTTATATAATTTCTCCAAAGACTCCTAGATGTCTCTGACAATTGTCTTTTTAGTGTAAGATTCTGCCAGGGGGTCCTCAAAAGTATTTAGGATCAGAAGCCTGCAGAGGCTATTCTTTCTTTTTTATTTGGTCAGTTTTCCATTAACAGCAGCAATTGTGGCTGCTGTCCCAGTTTCTGGAACCTTTGGTTCTTTCTCAATTAGCACGTGATCGACGTTCACGAGTTTGAGATTGAGGCTAACCTTCCTCTTCCTGATTTGGTAGTGCTGCCTATAGAATTTCTTTAACTTGTTGAAGTTGGAATCGATGAGCGAAGCACGAGAGTTTTTCATCTTTTAAATCAAGCTTTGAGATTGATATTGCCTAGGCGTTATTTCAAGATAAAAAATTAATTTTGGTAACACTTCGAGGAAGGTGCACGATTGAGATCCGAAAGGATTCAGAGAGACAAAATCAAATACAACACTTCGAAGAAGGTACAAGTGATTTTCGTAACAACAGTAATGAAAGTCCATAAAACATTTTGATTAGATCAGAGAAGATTTCTTGGACAAGAGATGATCAGAAGAAGATCTCGTTCAGAACGAGATAAAGGTGGAGAAGAGATGAACGGAAGAACGGCCTACTGGAGTGAATGATTACCGGTACTCAAAGCTTGATTCTTCCCACACGAAAAGCTTCCAGGAACCAGTAAGTTCAAAAAAGAACTTATAGAACACTCTGCCCTTCTGACTCTTCGGATGGTGCAGACTCACTCTATGTTTCTTTCTTCTCTGCTCTAAACTCTAAAAATTTCTTAAATATAAATTATCAACTCTACCAAATGAGAGAAGAGAGTAACATATATAGTGTCAGTCAGTCCAATAACCACCCAGTTAACGAAACATTCGGGACGTGTCCGTGAAAGGAGGAACTGTTTCTTAACTGTTCAGAACGTGAACATATATGACTACGCTAATTGGTGCACAACGTGCGCTATCTAAGCAAACTATGCCAATTGTTCTAACCGTACAAAACGTACCAAATATGCACGATATGCCAAATGTGCACAGCGTGCACTGTGCGCCAATTGTGTGCCAGCTGATCGCACAAATTGGCATTCGAACGCCAATGCAAATTGTAGTACAAAAAGCAGCGCGAACGGCAGCACAAACTGCAGCACGAACGACAGTACAAACTGTAGTGTGAACTGGCACGAGAACTATAGCATGAACTGCAGTATGAACGGTTTGCACGAACGGGTACGCAATCGGCAGCACAGAGGCTCGTGCAACTTAAGCGCACTATGTGCCTAGCGACGATGCTAACGTGCTAAGTGCAAAGTGTGCCAACAAAATACTATATTACCTCTTATGAGCCCATAAGCCCGAGTCAGAGTCTGAGTCGCTAAGCTCCTATGGGGCTTACCTCCAATAGAATAAATTATAAGAGCATGACAAAAAGCCTTAATACTTCATTTGTTGGGTTAGCCTTATTTCCACTAGAAAAATACCCCCACATGTCACCCATGTGCTCCTCCATACCGCATGTGCATCTGTAAACACAAGCAAAGCTTATATATAGAGATACAGTCCATTTGGCCTAGCCAATGTGGGACTATTTTTCTAGTTTGTAAAGGCCAAACACCAACAGGAAATAGTTTCTAAAAGTTACACAAAATGTCTTATGTGCTATTTGAATTTAAATAGCAAATGTGGCCTCGATTGAGTGGAACACCCTAGGTATGTGTCTAGTAGGCTCAAAGATAGTAGAAATCATATATTATTTTATTTAGGTAATGTATCTAGTAGGCTCAAAGATATTTCTCTACGATGAATATCTTGCTCAAATGTGGCCTCGATTGAGTGGAACACCCTAGGTGGAACACCCTAGGTATGTGTCTAGTAGGCTCAAAGATTAGGTTAGATCAATGTTATGTCCAAAATTTAAGTTGAAAGTTACGACAAGTCTCACGTTAGATAACTTTTTGCCCTAAATTGACCCCGAAGTTGTGCGAATCAAATATACTACAAGAAAACATATTTGAGTAGGACATGATATACCAAATCAAAGATAAACTTATCTATGTCAAACTCATGAAGGAAGTTTCTAGAGATTGGTATTTCTTGTGCTCCAAAAATCAAAGCTACGGAAGAGTATTATTATGATCATAAATAATAGTGGAAAAATATCTACTAATAACAATAGTAAATAAAACAATAAAAAGAAAAATAACTCTAAAAATTTAGGGGCCTTACACAATTTATGCGAGAACTGAGGTGCTATTCTATGTGAGCACCAAGGTGTTGTTCTATGTGCTATGTGATTCTACACGTTATATGTCAGTACATTCATAAATTCCTGCATCGTCATTATAAATGGTCAGCAACAGTGGCCTGGTAAATGATTCTTGCTTGATGCATTACACTAAGAATGAACCTAGATTTGGGACTCTATGAGCCGATGTAGATTTATCCTTAGGGTACCCGGACTAAGGTACGACATCTAGAAGGGTGATCATGTGACCACGACATGTGATTCCAGGACCAATATAGGTTAATCTAAGCAACTTGAATTGGTAGAAGCATTGGGTGGGAACGAAATCTCGAAATAGTACGTACCGACCCTATCAGACAAATGTTTGGGAGTACAAGGCTAGCCACCACAGATAATGTACATCATTCGCACTAGTGGAGTACAGTATCTGGTTATATGTACCGAGCTAGTACCTCCTTATAGAAGGGCTGGAATTGCTATTGATCTGATTAGCATGGTAGCCTTATGAGGGACCGATGCATTCTATGTGCTATGTGCTATATATTATAAATGGTTCAGCTAGCCTGGCTTGGATACTGCATGATATGAGGATTCCCAAATATAAGCATTACTGGAATGACCCAGATAAACTATAGTTAGTCGTAGGATTGATTGGCCGCCTATAAGTTGTCTTGCTTATGATTTGTTTTGTTAATAGCCGTGGGACATGGACTATCGGGTGTATGGTCTAACCCATGTCCTTGTATGGTTGTTGGGTTAGGCTATTGTTCTACGAAAGGCTATGGACCGAAGTTACAAAGCAAAAGCCTTTAATCTGACCATGATTACAGGAGATATTTTATCTCGGCACGATATTGGCACCCTTTAACCATTTTTGGTTCTAAGGTATCGTATTATTTTGATGATATGATATAAACCTATAACCTATACCCTAGGTCCTATTTTATTGCTTGGCTTTTGTCTCATTTATATGTGCTACCTTGTGGTACTTATTATTCGGGGCTAACCTTGCTGGTTTTGTTTGGACAGATCTCGTAGCAAAGTCCTAGGATCCATCTTTCCTTCTTGACGATGGTGCATACTAGAAGCATGGCTATCTGAGGACTCAAGTGGGTTTCTTCTCCACTACTATGTTGTCCCATTAGTCAATGATCATACCTGATTTTGGTACTCAATGTCAACTTGGATCGATATGCGAACTACATATACAGTTACGAGTTCACAAGTTTCAAGTTAGAAGAATATGTATCCTAAATCTATGTCCTACTGCTACAAAGTACAAACATCGTCATCAAGAGTCAAACACACTAGAATCAAGATCATGGTTTTTTATTTTCTTCTGTATTTTTACTTTTATTGAGTATAGGAAGGATATGTAAGGTTGATCAGGATCGGTACTGGCATAGGTTTTTTCAGTCTATAAACAAAAATTATCCTACCCATCTATATATACAAAATCCAAAAATCTACACTTCTAAAAAAGCCTAAAACCCAACAGATTTGGCCCAAAAGTTTTGACCTAAACCAGGTATAACTCGGCCCAAGTTCGGTCTAGTCTGTTTTGACATTTTGTTTAAAATCCCTCCTAATCTGTATCCAACTTTCGAATACAAGATTTCTGCATCCGAACTCTACTCGAATTTGGTCTACAAAACACTATAAATAGATATAAACTTTTCTATTTCCAAATCAATCATTCTTTTCTTCTCTATTCTTTCAAAAGTTTTTTTTACAAGTCAAAATTTTCAAATCAAGCCTATACCACTCTTAGCCAAAGCCAGTAAAGTTTTGTTCAATCTAGAATTTTGGTATCAAAGAGTTGTATTGGAGGCTATATTCAGAAAATGTTCCAGTTTTCAAAATTATCCTCTGGATTTGATCATGCACTCGTCACCAAACACGGTATTATAAATGACTACAAGCTCTTAATTAGCTTGTGACATAGTGGATTAACATCGAGTAAGAGTACTCAAGACTGGACTAGTACTCTCAGAGGGATACCTGTATATATTGTCATATATCTGAGTTTGATCTTCTTGACTCTTACTTTACTATAATTTATTTACTATCATAGTATAAAAGTTTTGAATATTTTAAATTGGTGAGAGGATCAGTACAAGGCCCTCCGGGAGTAGATCCAGAAATTAAAAGAGACCCTGGCCCTTGCTGAGAGTGACCTGGTCAAGTCTGAGGACCAGAAGGATATCCTTTGCCAACGTTCCGAGACCCTGGCTCGGGATTAGAAAAGCATTGGCATTCGTCAGGCTGAGCTGGCCCTTGCGTGCCAAAGCCTCTCTCCGATTGAGGATGAAGCCGCTCGTCGTCAGGAGGTCGAGCGTCGAGCCCAAGCATTGGTTGGCCCCCAGGTTACCCTTTTGAAGAGTCGACTGGAAGAATTTCAGTGCCGGTCTTCTCAGCTTTGATCTTCTTTCTATCTTCTTGTCTCTCGATTTGTGAGAGACAAATTTTTGTAATCAAAGAACAAAAACCTTTTCACTTTATAAATGAAAACATTGGCTTTGTTTCTCTGTTTGTCTTTTTACTTTTGAACTTTTCCTCTCACAAGAACGAGATTCCCTCAGAGGTAGCATGTTATTAGGGGATGGAGACAACTCCGTTGGGAATAGGATGTTTACTTAGAGGGTATATGGACATGGTAAACATAGAATCCTTTGGTGGTAGACTTTTTCTTACTCAGAGGTAATATGGACGTGGCAAGGATAGACTCTATGGGTGTATAGAATGACTCAGAGGTAATATGAATGTAAAAGGTTCTATAGATAAATATGACAATTGTGGTGGATTATCATGGAAGAGACGTCTACTCAGAGGTAATATGGACATAGTAGGCACATCTTCGCTAGGGTATAGAATAACAATTTAGAGGTAGTATGGACGTGAAATATTTTCTAGGGGGTTATGACAACACGAGGTCATCATAGAAGAGACGACGACTCAGAGGTTGTATGAACATGGTAGACGTGAACTTTGCTAGTGTGTAGGAAGACAACTGGGCGTGAATTGTTTTTCTACTGGGGTGAAGTATATAAGAGGTGAATTTCTTTAAAAGAATCCATAAATACCCACAGTAGATGTGGGAGCCTAAGCTGGTTTAAAACTCAGACATAGTATTTCTTCAGGAACTTGCCGTTGATTGGCATAATTAGCAAGGCGCCGTTGGGTTTGGCCAGTCGGTAGGCACCATTGGAATAGACCGTCTCTATGACGAATGGTAACCCCCACTTGGGCTTGAACTTCCCAGTCGTCTTGTGAGTCATTACCATCGGTCTTCGAACTGAAAAGACGAGGTCACCCACTTGGAATGTTCTTTCCCGAACTTTTTTGTTGAAGGCCCCAAAAATCTGAGCTTGGTAAAGCTCGATTCTGTTGTTGAGCTAGCATACTTTTTTCATCCAATGCCTCTAACTCTTGTAGCCGCCGATGTTGATTGTCTTCATCAGTCAGCTGGTTGGTGATAGGTACCCGTTAGGACGGGATCTGGATCTCAAGGGGAAGTGCTGCCTCACTTCTATAAAATAAGAGAGAATGGTGTGTTGCCCGTGGGTGTTCAAACGGTCGTACGGTAAGCCCACAGACATTCGTCGAGCTTCTCATTCCAGTCACGCTTATTAGAATAAATAACTTTCTTAAGTAGTTTGACGATAGTCTTGTTGATTGCTTAGGCTAGTCCGCTTGCTACAGGATTGTAAGTCGTTGATGCCACATTATGTATTCGATTTTTATCGCAGAATCGATGGAAAGCGTGACTCACAAACTGAGGACTATTGTCATGGACGATCCTTCGAGGAATGCCGAAGCGGTATATGACGTGATGTTTGACAAAGCTGATCACGTTTACGATTTTTCTCTCGACCAGAGGTACTACTTCCGCCCACTTAGAAAAGTAGTCGGTGGTGGCAAGTATTAACCGGTGTCCTCAAGATGATGGTGGACTGATTGGCCCAATGATATCCATTCCCCATACTTCAATCGGCCAGACGGCCGTCGTGGGGTGCAGGAACTCCGAAGGCCAGTGGATGAAGTCAGCATGCAACTGACATACCCGATACTTCTTTGCGTAAACAACGGCATCTGCCGTCATAGTGGGCCAGTAGTAGACCATGCGACGTAATTAGTCTTACAACATAGGACCAGGCTTATGGGCACTATAGGTGCCATCGTATGCTTCCATGAGTGCTTTTTGTACTTCTGTCTTGGATAAACATTGCAGGAGAAGCCTATCGTATGAATGAAGATACATCATCTTGCTAGCTGTATCATAGAAGAACCAGAGAGAGCGTCTCCTAACAAAAGTAGCTTCCTTCGGGTCATCGAGTAGGATCTCGTAGACTACATAGTCTATGAACAGAAATTGCCAATCCCGAATGTCCACATTAGTGTCTATTTGTACTGAGTAACTCAGACACGTATTTAGATTATTCTTCAGGCAAACCAGCTCTCGACCGATTACCGTGATGGTATATTAGGTTTCGACAGGAGCTGCTAGAGAAGCGGTGAGGCCAGCGAGTGCGTCGGCCACCAAGTTTTGTAATCGAGGTACATGTTCTATAAAGAACCTTGTAAAGGTAGAGATGATATCGATTGCTGCCTGGTGGTATAGAACCAGATCTTAATGCCAAACTTCGTATTGTCCCCGAACCTGGTTGATAATCGGTTTCGAGTTGCCATAGGCCTCGATGCAGTCAACCCCCAACTGATTAGCGAGCTGGAGTCCGATGATAAGAGCGTTGTACTCAACGACATTATTGGTGCATGACTCCATGAGAGAATATGCACGGTAGATGACCAAGCCATCGGGAGTGATGAGGACCGCTCCGACCCCTGCAACGATCTCGCCTTTGGGTCTTATTCTTGAAGCGCCGTCAAAGAACGTTCACCAAACTGAATTGTCTGAGATAATATTGGACTATAGGACTTCATCAGGGATGTCGTCATAGAGCTTTGATGTCTCTGGCACGAGGTGTGCTGCTAAGAAGTCGCCCAAGGCTTGGTCTTTGATTGCCTTTTGTGGGATGAACACCATGTCATAAGGGGTCAAAAGTATCGCCCTTGTGGCTAACTGTGAGTTTAAGGCCCCTGACTTGGTCATAAGGACCCTGAGGGGATTGACCCGGGAAATGACGTAGATCGTTTGTTCGGCCACATAATGACGTGTCTTCTGGATAGCGAAGAGCAGGGCAGGACACTCCTTCTCCACAAGATTATACCGATGCTCAGCCCCAATTATAGTGCTGCTAAGGTAGTAGATCGCCTGTTTGTGGCCTTTATTGCTTCTTTGGGCTAGCAAAGCACCAAGAGAATGGTCTATGGCTCGAACGTATACCAGAAAAGGTTTTCCTACGACTGGTGCCACAAGTACTGGAGGACTAGTAAGGTACTATTTGATGTCGTGGAACACGCACTGGCATTCTTATGTCCAGACAAAAGAAACCCTTTTCTTCATCAGTTTGGTGAAAGGTTGACCTCTACCGGAGATATTTGCTATAAATCTTCTGATATATGCCAAGCGCCCTTGCAGGCCTCGAAGTTTATGAAGATTCTTCGGAGGAGCCATATCCAAGATCGCCTTAGTCTTCTCTGGGTCAATATGAATACCCTTGGCTGTGACGATAAAGCCTAAAAATTTACCACTGGAGAGTTCATCTGCAGTTGATGTGCTCGCATTAAGTCGAACACTGTTTTTAGGTCATCCAAGTGACTGGATTTCTTTTTGCCTTTGAGAACAATATCATCAACATAACATTCTATTGTCTTTTGGAGGTGCTTGCAGAATATGGTGCTCATTGCCCACTGGTATATTGCTCCAGTATTCTTCAACTCGAAGGGCATCACTGTGTAATAGTATATCCCTTTTGGAGTCTGAAATGAAGTATGCTTCTCATCTTCGGGAAACATCTTGATTTGGTTATAGCATGAGAAACCATCTATAAAGGATATACACTCGAATCCACAAGTGTTGTCGATCATCATGTCGATGATCGGAAGGGGAAAATCGTCTTTTGGGCAGACAAAGTTGAGATCCCGGAAGTCTATACAGACCCAAATTTTCTTGTTCTTCTTAGTGATTGGGACAATATTGGCCACCCAATCTGGGTGTTGTTCTTCACAAATGAAGCCACTCTCTAAGTGTTTGTCGACTTCTTCCTCGATAGCATCCATGATATTGGGGCAAAAATACCGATGTTGCTGTTTGACAGGCTTAGCATCGGGTAGGATGTTGAGATGGTGCATGGCGACTTACGGGTCTAAACACAGCATGTATTCTCGGATAAGCTGAATCAGAGATTCTTTGTCTGCCTATGTCAAGCTTTTGCTAATGAAGATGGGTTTAGGGAAAACCTCATCTCCTAGCTCGACTTGGACAACTTCGTCTTCAGTGGGAGGTTCGTACTGTTCGAAGCAACATTTCCATTGGGATCCCAGGCGTTGAACCCAGGGTTCATCCTCGAAGTATTCGAGTATTTGGTCTTAATCTTCGAATGGGGATCTATAGAGACCATATTAACAGACAATATCTTCTAGAGGGCTTGGCCGATACTGGTATCTGAGTCCCAAGTTGAGGAATTAGAGGAGTGTGAATGCATCATGGCCTCCGGCTTAGAGATCTCTGAAGTTGTTGTGGGTGTAACATAATCCAACCCCCGGCGAGTGTGCTGATAACAGGTTTGGGACTTTCCCTTTGGAGCACGAAGTCGCAAGAAAATGCGTCGGCCTTTGCCATTGTTCAGTCCTCTGTCACTTTTCAAGTCGTAACCATTTTTTGGATGAGATTTTTGCCTTGAGTAGTATAATGGTAGAGTTGCATCTTGCCATTATCGGTTTCTGGTTCTGTCGGAGCCAGTTGCAGAGGGTGCTCCAATCGGATGAAGATGATGGGTTCCTCCTTCTTCCTCCTTGCTAGAACCAAGAAATAGGCGCCTTAAGAAGGGATAAATCAACTTGAGAGGTTGGCGGTTGTCACTTGTGTTTGCAGCTAGAGCGTTGTCTAAGAAATACCTAGTGTTCTAATGTGCACAAAAGTAATTCAAAGACAACTTCCTATTAATGAAATGTGAAATTTTATCCCGAGGGATTACATCATCTAAATAATGTGCTTCGGTATTGGCACACATGTAGTCTCCCAACTCTTCATCCATGAGCCCCAGGGTTGTTGCGGGAGAAGGTGGAGGACATTTTCCCTTCAGCTTGACTACCAAGGGGGCTGCAGTCGGAGGTTCGTGTGACCTCAGAGTTGGCTTTGGAGCCTTCCGGGGAAGCCTTATTTGTATAGGTTGTTGACCAGCCTCTGACATGGTCGAGGATGACGAGAGGAGCTGATATCTTAGGAGGTTTTACCCTCAATCGAACCCTCAATGGTTCTTTAGCGGTAGTTGCGCTTTCTGCCTTGTCGTCGGCATCATTGGTGTCGTCATCCCACGGGACTGATTTGTACAGATCAGCATCTGTATAGTATGCTTCGAGTCCTCGGAAGGGATCGATGTCAACAAACTCGGTCTTGATAGTCCCATCGCTGGCCACATACTTCATGCAATGATGGAGAGTGGAGGGCATGATCATGTATTCATGAATCCATGGTCGTCATAATAGCATGTTGTAGTTTATATCGGCGTCAATGACGTAGCAAGTAACGTCAGTCTGGAGATCGTCTATTTGGCATTTCAGGCAGATCTTGTCCAGGGGTTCACTTTTTCCAGCGTTGAAACTGCTGATTGAAGTGTTCAATGCAGTTAGATGAAGCATCGGGATCCCCAAAGCTTGGAGTAAACTTCGAGGGATGATGTTGAGAGAAGAGCCATGGTCGATGTGGATGCGATCGACCTTAATGGCACCAACATACCATGTATAGTACAGGAGTCGGTTGTGCCGATTGTTCTTCAGTAGCATGTCCGTTGAGTGAAGGTGATGTTAGGGATCACCTCGACCATAATATGACAATGTGGACAATCAGTAGGTTTCTCCTTCGTCAGTTGCACCTGAGTGAATAAGGTGTCAGCATTCTGTAAAGCTTCGCTGAGGACATCTTGAGTCTCTTTGGAGAGACGAAGAAGCTCGAAGTGTGATAGTCGAGCCGGAGTGTTGCACAGCAGTGCCAATATATCAAAATTTTTGGGCATGATTGGCCCTACTTCCGAGTATTTTCTCAGAGGCTTGTCAAAGAAAACCTCCTACTGTTTCTGTTTATCTGCAGCATGCGCTTGGAACGAGCCTGCTTCTGATGTGTCGAGGATGTTGGCCGCAATGGGCTCAGGTACCTCTTCCTCTAGAGCTTGGTTCTCTTCTCGCTGGTGAGCCAAGAGAGTGGTAACCTGTAAACCCCATTTTCGCTTTTTAAATTTTTTTACTTGTTTTGACTTGATTCGAAATATGGCAATAGAAAGAAATATCTCTATTTCAATTTTACAAGGAGAATCTTGTTTGTCAAAATATATTTTAAATGGTTTATAAAAATATTTTGATGACTAAATAATACTTGAATTATTGAGATAAGTAAATATTATAAAGGACTGCTAATTTATTTTCGATTATGATTTGAATACTTTAGATTATCATTATAGTATTATTTTTATTTATGCTAAATTCCTACTTCAAATTATTATGGCAATCAACTATCCGATTATTTAAGTTTAAGTATGATTCAAATTACTTTGATAATAATAAATATTATTCTAAATTACTATGATAATCGTTTAATTGATATAGATCCATATTCGTATGATTTAAAACTACTGGATATTACCAAATACTCATTTACGTTAATATTAATTTAATTTATTGATGAATTAGGATTTATTTCAATTTTGGCTTTATTTCAATGAATAATATTATTCGAATTTAAATGTATGCACCGAAAGGATTAAGACTATTCCAAAATCGGATAGGAATCCATATCCCACACTTATCCTAATCTTTCATAGCTAACCTATCCCATTTCTATCCATTAATATATATACGTATATAGTCTACCAGCTGGAATACCCTGCCTCTATAATATACAATTCCAACCCAAACTAATGAAAAGCAAAAGATGCTAAGAATTTCTAGCCCCTGGCCGAGCCTTCCACTGCGGCAACTCGACCACCATTGTCGCACATCCAGTGTCGATCCACCGGCCGATTCTAGCACCCTCTTCCTCGACACGCCTCTCTCCTTTCGTAGCCGCAGGCCGAAGCCAAGGCCAGCACTACGATGACAACCAGTCGACCACGACGACACCCAGCCGAGCACCCCATCACCACCATCGTGGCGCCAACACTATAGGGACCGCCATCACCAGCGACAACCTACCACCCCGGAGACCACCACAACCAACCCAAACACAGAGACAGAGAGAGAGAGGGTAGAAACCAGACCAAACCCCACCATCGGCCGCTCGACTTCCCATACAGCAGCGACCGACGACGTTGTCTTTGCGCCACCGCGAGGGTGAGCGCCCATGCTCGCGTCCCCTGGACAACCACCGCTCCTTGGGTCGGCGTTGCTGCCCTCACTGTATTTCCGTCGCCGCACGGGTATCTTCTTCAACTGGGACAGCTCCACCAGTTGTGCCACCACCAGAGGCGGTCCTCTCCAAGATTTTTACGACCGTTGTCGCTTCTACCCAGTGCTTGTGCTGTCACGAGGGTGAGCTTCGTAGCTCCAGAGGCTGTGCCGCCTCTCCATGGGTCTCGTCGACAACTGGGAAGCCACCACCGTGAGCCATGAACCGTTCCGCCGCCCGACTTGAAGTCAGCCACCGATTTTGGCTCGTCGCCATCGACGTCTCGAGCCGCCACCACTCCTGGTGCCGTTCAACGAACTAGCCGATCCGTGCCGTGTTTGTCGTGGCTCCTCTGACGAACCCGGCGTTGGTGAGCCGATCGCCGGCAAGCCACAACGAACCCTGCCGACGCCGTGAGTCCCCACGGCCCCGCGCTTCCTTTCCGTGATACGCCGCCCGGCGAGTGGCAGCGCCTCCACGCGAGCACCACCGTAGTCGTCCCTGTGCGCGCGTGCGTGCGCTGCGCCGGTGCATGCCGTTACTCGGCCGGTTCGACTGGTGAGTCACCCCTCTCCCGATTTCTTTTTTCCTACTACTCAATTCCCTATTTTTTAACTCTCTCTCTCCATCCCTTTTACATATACTTCTTTCCCCCTTTTTCATATGCTGAAGAGAGCAGACATCAGTATGCTGTCCCCCATCCTAATCTTTTCACTATTGAAGACACTTAAATATTAGTATGTATTAACATGGTATATGTATATATATATATGTGTTAGTACATATATACACATAGATACACGTAGTATAATGCAAGACTACTATTTTATTGTTACTTTGTTTTATTGGTTTTTATATTGTTAATTATTCTTAATGTAGGTATCTCTGAACTATAATATTGTAAAACTTTCAGTGTAGTTTTAAAATATGGTTGTTGACTAAATATATATGTATAGATAGTATTCTAAATATTTTCCCAAAGATGGTTTGACATAAAAGGGATATCCTAGATTTTAACATTTATTTACAATATTATTTCTAAGTAGCTATATACATGCGAACTAGTATGTTATATATATATATATATATATATATATATATATATATATATATATATATATTTATATATATATATATATATATATATATATATATATATATATATATATGTGTGTGTGTGTGTGTGTGTGTGCTGCTGCATTTTACCTACCTTAGTAATATGTATAAACACAGTATTTGTTAAAATAATTATATATTTAATAGTTTTCTACAAAATAATATTGTAGCCACATAAATGTATTTGGGTTTGGGAGAAATGGTTTTAGCTTGGGCCTTAATACTAGATATTCCATTAGTTTGGTTATATATGTATATATGTTTTAACTAAATAAATTTTAGTATCATTTATGCTTCAAAATATGTTAAATATAGTTGCTAAAATAGATACAAATATTTTTACAAATAAATAAATATATTTTCTAAACTAATAATTTTTTAGTATTATAAACTATTTTCTAAAATAATTATATATGTGTATTTATGCTCCTCGAATATCGAATCGTGACTAACCATAATCTCACTTTCTTGCAAAATCCGAAATCCTCCACATTGACCCTAGCCAGACAGACCATCCTGGACCCAACAGAACTATCGGTTTCACCAGCTAAGGACCACAGGCAAGTGCACTTTCTGATTGCTTTTCGATTCATAGTAGTTTTTACGTTTCATGTTCATACATATATCTTACTGCTTGTTGACATGCTCGTCACACGAAAATTAGTATCATGGATCTCTACTTACTATAATTTGTGATTATTATGTTTTCGTGTTTTGTGATTTGTTCGAGTCCATGAGTACTAGTCGGGAGGAAAAATATCATAGTAGACATGTGGACTACCCAGAACTATCTTCCGTGTCTTTCGTGGAGAATAGCAGCTGCACACGACACGTACAGGGTGCCTGATTTACCCCCTAGCCGTTTACATGTCAAAATAGATATTTCAAAACACATAGATAGTTGACTTTTATTTGTTTCCTTGTTTTCTCCACTGCTTGCCATGACATCAGTTACTTTCTAGCTTTTATCTCACATATGTTATTTTCATGTTTTGTGAATTCTATTGTGTTTTCGTATTGCCGTCGATTTGTGTACTTGTTCCATTCCTGACTGGAAACCAATATATTTCAGGTTAGCTGTGGCTTCACTTAGCATTGGAAGATACATGTGTACTTGCAGACAGAAACCTAGAAATAGATACCAGTTGTATCATTTTCATTAATTGTGTGAACCTTGTATTTTTTAAAATATAAATGTTAAAAATGTTGTAATAACTTTAGAAATGTGAATATGCACTGAAGTTATTCTTTATGTGATTTTGGGCATCTTGGCCGTGACAGCATTCTACCGCCGACTCTGCGGCGTAGGCTGGCTTGGACACGTCTCGTATCCAAAAAAACGGGTACGGGTCGTGACATAACCAGGGTGTCATTAGTTATCATAGAGATCATGCGACATGACCTGACCTTCTTTCTCCTGACAGAGCGCACTACAGGCGTCATCATGTCTGGAGTAAGATCAGGATGGATCCACATTACTTTGCCTCACGGCGTTGTAAATGGGATGAGGCCTTAGGCGTTGTCACGGGCTGGTGGAAGATTGACTACTTCCATCGTTGCTCTCGGGATGGGGATGACGCCGTCTTGAGCCTCTGTTTTCGAAAAACTTTCGAAATAAAGAGTGACCATGTTGGTGGTAAAAGTTTTTTCATCGTAGTTGAGTGGGATGACTTTAGCGTCGATGAGGTACTGGATTTGTCTTTTTAACACGTAACAATCATGCATCGAATGTGGACATATTGGTGGTAGTCGCAGTATTTTGGATTGTCCACCTTTTTCACTTCATTGGGGACCTTAGGCGGCGGAAGCTGAAGTTTGCCACTCTTTGCCAACATATCGAAGAGCTCTAGTGCGTCTTCGTCGTTGATAGAGTAGCTCTTTTTTGGCCTCTGTGCTTCGGTCGGCTTCGGGTTTGCTGATGTCGAACCTTTGAAAATGTTGACGGTCATGGATTGCTTTCCTTTTCCGTCTTTGTTGCCGGATGAGCGCTTTCCTTTATCTTCGAGGGAGGGAATCCTACCAATTGTGCATCATGCGCTTTTCTTTGAGCCACATCCGCTTGTGTGATGAAAGAAGTCCATTCTACACATGGAGTACTTTGCCACAACTTGATCTCAGGAAGCATGTTCTTGTGGCATGAGTCCATAAGCATGGGCTAAGGTATACTAGGAGGTAATCTCAACGCGGCCTGGCGAAAGCGCTCAATGTATGCGCGCACCGGTTCTTTCTCCTTCTGAACGATTTCCATGAGAGTCGACATCGTCATGTCCATTCCTCCTTCGTAGAATCGATTAAGGAATAAGTTCTTCAAGTCTTCAAAGGACAAAATACAGTTGTCCGAAAGGCAGCAAAACCATTTGTTAGCCACCCCTACAGGGCTCCTACAAATATGTTAGTGAGGAGGGCATCATCCTTTGGTAGATGCCCCATTACTAAGGCAAAGTATCTCAAGTATCGGTGGGGAGACTCCTTTGCATCGAACGACGTGAGTGTGTATGTATTATATTTGTGAGAGAAGATCACATTATCCCATTCGGCATGATATGGCTGTCGAATCTCTATCTTTTGGAGTGTTGCTCGCTTTTCTTTGGTGTCATAGCAAGCGTATAATTCTTTGATGGCCTGTTGCATTTCATTCGATACTGTAGGCCCGATTGTTGATAGAGTAGATGATGCTGGTGCTTCTTGCCTCATAATAGGAAGCACATTGGACCCACCGTTAGCCGCTGGGTCTGGAGCAGGAGTGGATCTAGAGGGGGTCAATCTCTCCAGGATCTCCAGGTCAACAGAAGCTAAGGACTTTATAGTATTGTTTAACGTGTTTAGGCTCTTCTCGAGAACCTCTATACGTTTCTGCTGACTAGAGCCTTCGCTACTTTCCGTATTATTGTCACCTTCATCCATAAACACGTACACCATGTACGGGTGGTAGAAAGGATATTAGATCTTTCGCTCTTCGGTTCAGTGGGCCGAGTCTCAACGTCTTGAGGATAGATCGGCAGGTTGCAATCATCTTCTGACTCATTGTAATTGCTTCCCTCCACTTTTTTGCTACCTGCACCTGCGGAGGTATTTGTGTCATACAATCCTTCGTTGGATTGGAATACGGGATTGTCATAAATGGTGGAGGACTGGCCACCCCCAGCATCTGACGTGGCATCTTTTTGCGGCAAGAAGCTAGACTTGGCGCTTGTGTGTTGGAACACACCTGTGTTGGGTACTTTTATCTTGCTACTCCTAAGTCGCTTCTTGGGCTTGTTGGCCGAGATAGGAGTGTTTTTGGATAGCTTCTTGAGAGATGGAGAACCCCGTGCCGTGTTGCATGGAGCAACACGGAATTCCTCTTCTTCCTCGTTCGACGACCCCTGGTCGAGTCCCTGATGTACAGCCACCATTGGTCGCAGTCTTTGGTAGACGGATGTAACCCCACTTCTCCAGTTTCATGAATTTTTTAACTATTTTAATTTTTTATTAAATGATATTTAATTTTGTTAGTAATTGTCATACTTGGATATTATAATTGAACTATTATATCATGGTTAGTTAATTACGAATTTAGAGTAACTAATTTGAAGTATCTCTTAAATTTCCAACCAACTAGGAGTGGTCCCCACTTTTTCTATTACACTCATAACCATCTAACTGATTTCTCAACAGAATCATGGCAATTGTGTTAATAATGGTTTAGTGGAGGGGTTTTCTTGTAATTACTCTTTTCCTTTGGATCTAATTATTTAAGAGAGAAGGAGAGAGAGAAAGCCATTCCTCCCTATTCTTCTGAATTTTCTCCTGAACTCTTGAGTCCCCAATTCTTTCCTCCATTGGTTTCGAAACCCTAACCCTAATTTCCTCAATTTCTCTGGCGATCGGCAGCGATGGCGACGATGCTGGCCTCCTTCTCTGGCGAGTGAAGCAGAGCATCCATCATGGCGCGTCTAGGCGACATACGGCCGGCAACAGCGGTTCTCTGTTCTATTAGTCGGCGATTCTACGGAGGATGGCGACGAACGATCTCCTTCATCGGCAAATTCTCAGCAAGTGCGCGTAGCTCCGACGCCACTAGCAGTGGACGACCCCTCCACGACGAGCTACGACGACGGCGCCTAGATTTCGGCGACATCGACGATCAGTCCGCGGCAGCGTCATTCCATGGCGGCGACCAACTCCTCGATGACAGCATCGATGGTGAGCTCCTTTAGCGACGACACCAGTTCCAGTAGTCGATCTTGATCTGTTCTTCTCAGAGCTCTTCGAGGAGCTCGCCATTTCAACTTCGGCGGGCAGCAACGGCTTCTTTCCTCTGTGTCGATCCTCTACGAGACTTGTCGCTCTACTGCCAATCGAAAATCGAGAGCCGTGTCAAATTTCTTCTCCGTTCTTCTTTGCTGATCGATCGGCAGACCGCGGTAAACCTTGGCACGATGATCGATCGAGGAACAATTGAACAGATCCAATCAAGATTTTAGTTGTAGATCGGGACTTAAGTTTTGGTAAGTGTTTGGACCAAATTTCTTTAATGTTCTTAGATTTTTATACTTTCCAAAGTTCTTAAAAGAATTTATTCAGTCCATCAGAAGCAATATGACTCTGATCCATTCTCGTTCAATCAACACCCGACTTGTGTGTTTAATGTTCAAATCAGGATCTGTTCGTGATTGGACTTGAAGGATTGTATCTGACACGGTCGCTCGTATACGCAGATACAGACTCGACTATTCTCAGGTATCAATTGACCTTCCTTAAGGAATTCTTTGTTTTGTAATTGTCTTGATGGGGGATTGTGCAGGTTTGTATTCAGGATCAGGTCATAGTGAGTGCGGGTTTGCTCGTGTCATATGTGCGTATCCAAGGTGTTGTATGTGTCTTCTGTGTGTGTCCGGGGGTGATAGCGTAAAGGCAGACTGAAGAAGTCTGTACCTAAGCTTAGAGTATGCAAGCTTACTGGGCATTGCTTTGAATGATAACTGGGTACTTTATTTCTGAGAGTTATTTTGAACAATTGACTTTGAATGTAATTTTAGACATTTAGTTTTGAATACTATATGAACATTTCAAATGTTTCGATGAACATTAAGTTTTGAAAGGTTTATTGGACTTTTGTTCCTTAGTTTTTTTCTAAACTTTTGGTTGGAGATTAATTTGGCTAGAAAATCTATAGCTGGGATTTGGATTCCGATGGTACGAATCAACCATTTTGAACTAATTATCATTCAAATATTGATTCTGTAAATAACTGTATTGGTTTGGGACTGGTTGCTGAGTTCTAGTTTGAAGTGGTGGCTAGGTTCTTTTGAGAAGAGTTTACTTGCTGGGTTTGAGCCTTGTCGAGCTAGGCGTAATGGCTGGATGGGAAGCTTTATTTGAATTTGAAAACAAGTATTAAGTTTCTCTTTCAAATCAAATCTCTGATAGTATTTTTCTGAGTTTTCCTTGTGCGTGAAGTTATCAATTTCGAACATGTGTGGTTGGGAATATGGTGGGTTGACAAGGGGCTGGTTAGTATGGGAGTTATGACCATGATAAGTACATGTTGACTTGTGCATTGTGTCAGAACCTTGTGGGTTGGCTTGTATCAGCTAGGGTGAGCATTCAAATGAACATTAATGTTGTGGCCAAGCAATACTTGTTAGAGAAAGAGTGTGCGACAGGGAAACAAGCATGTTCATATTGATGCTGGGAATTGAATGCTTGGATATGTTGAGCATTCGAATAAGTCATGACTCGGGAAGGTGTAGTCTAAGGTGTTGGCAAGAAGGGGATTCAAATGCTATGATATGTGTTGGTTGGGTTCATTATGTGTGAGTAATGGTCGTCTAATTTACTAATAGGTTGCATTGCTGGAACAAGGTTGTATGTTGTTTAGATGTGTAAAGTTTGGAATGACCCTTGGTAGAGTTCAGGCCTATATTGGTCAAACTGAGTTTGGTTAAGGCTTGGGATGAATAAATAGCAGAAACTGTCACAAAAAACTTGTGTTTTCATTCAAGAGTTTCCTCACTGTCAATTGTTTAGGCCAATTCCAGCTCTTAAGTCATAAATGTTCTTTTGTATTCCATTACTAGAAATATTGATAAATTGAATTATAGATGTGCTATTTTTGCCTAAGATTTCATTAAGTAAAATATATAAAAATAGATTATTCCTATTTTAGTAAAATCTCTTTAACCTCTATAAGATTAGTTAGACTAGTAGATGGTGCTATATAATTAAAACATATAGATAGATAGCTAACTAGTTAACAATATTTGGAATTGATCTTAACCAACTTGTATATATAACAGGTGGACATACAGCTTTACTATCCATTCTTGATCACCCTGAGCAAGGCGAGTATACCCTTCGGACTTGTTCATTTTCTCATGTATTGTATATTCATTCCTGTATCACCTTGTTGACACGATGTATCACGGGATTGCCTTGTTTCATGTTTCATGAGTTACTTGTGTCTGGGAGGGGAAATACTACAGTTGTGTGATCAAACCCTATTACTATTCATGTGAATAGCTTAGGTCCCACATCGTGTACGCGGGACCCGAGCCGTACCATTTCATGTTCATTGAATCAACCCAAGCCGATCATACAATCTGGATGTATTTCAATCTTGCACATTTCAGGATTCAGGTTGTATTTCATGTTCAGGTTGTATTTTATGTTCATGACTCATATCTTGTCCTCATTTCTCGTACAGTATATATATTTCTTGTTTCTTGTTCATACCATGATGTTCATGTTCATTTCCTTGGATATACTTAGCTCCGCTCCTGACTAGGATATGTTGCAGGTGCTTGCAGGATATTGTTCTACCCTATGGGCCAGAGCCCAGGATATTAGCTAAGCAGGATGGAGACATGACTTAGCTTGTGGGTTCAGGTTTAGACTGTTTAGCTTTACTCCTAGATATTGTACATTTCATTCCTGATGACTAGTACAATTTTGATATATGGATTTATGGATTACGATGATCATTCTGGGAACGTTTTATAGATGTTGTGATTGTATACATTCATGTTTATCTGGTTAGATTTCCCTAGCTTGGTACAGCTTAGTTCGTCGTGTCTAACGACGAAGGCTGGGCGTGTCTGACTCGTGTCCGATTATTCGGGAGCGGGTCGTGACATATTTTTAGTGGTGGCCCATGCAGGTCAATCCTAATGGTACCTAGGTCTTAGCGTACTATTGGGGGACTTGATTACACTAGGAAAACTTGATCATAACATAGGAAAAATTAGGAATATGGGTATATCAGGTATATTGATATCAATAAACACTTATTGTTTTTGGATTAGGACATTTTAACACTTTTCTGTTTTTCAGATAGTTCAAGCACGCAACATCGGAACAGTCGATCCATCTACACTTGAAGGTTTTGAGCTCACACTACCTTCTATCACTCTACTATCCCCATGGGTAGTACGCAGTTGATAGAGATGTTTGAAGGGTCCCTTGACACCCAGAGGGAGTATTCCATCCTTTTCCAAGCCAGAATTATAGATGCACTTTTCAAGCTAGGAAGGACTTCTGGTTTCCAGATTCCCAGATCGTTGGACTTCTCCGACACCGAGCGCACATTTTACACCGATAAGAAGATCGAGAACCCAGAGAAGTCACTGAAGATCCTCTAAGTCAATGAGGACCCAACTCCTATAAAGATTGAAGTCACCAACCGGGAGATCCAGTTCGTAGCACATACAACAAGATGGAAAGCTAAAGCCCAGGAGCGACATGAAGAATTATGACGAAGACAGCAACTAGCCTGGACCCGCAAAGCATTATATCACTCAGACGGTGCTTCTTCAGTCACATCATCAGAGGCAGATTCAGTCTCACATTTACTGAATGAAGGATTGCCAGCAAGTCGCAGATCATAATGATCGAGGAGCATCAAGATCTCAGCCGCCGTCACGCCAGCAGCCATATATTCCTGCGAGAGCCCTGTACTTCAGTCCCAGCGGGAGATCCAGATTCAGATCCAGCCGATGATCGTTTACAATTTCTGCCGCCTCTCAGAACGCCACTATGAAGAGTGCTGTAGAAGACGGAGGCTATGCTATACTACGGGTCGCCTGCCCATCAAGTCAAGGATTGCCCGGAAGTCATTGATCGTATTGCCCAAGGACGAGCATAAGGAGAACCAGGACCGCAGCAGAAGGACTCGCCTCTCTAGATTTGGTAGCTATATAGAACACTACCACGGGGATCAGCCTACGTCAGAACAGCTGAAGAAATTGAAGCATTCCAGTCCGAGAGGAATACTGAAGACATGCTGAAGACTGAAGGTTTTTCTTGCATGGTTGGAGCAGACTATGGATCGTGATTCACATTACAATTTAATTTTCTAGAATTTTCTTGTTCCTGTTTAATGGCTTGATATATTTTGTTTTCAATCTTAAACCCTTTGGTGTCTATTCCAGATAATATTCCTATTCTAGAATTTGCCCCTTATTCGAAGATTGTTTCCTATTCGGTAAACATGTTTCATATCCACAATTTGATATTTATTTGAAATCCACTACTCGATACTGTTGCCTAATTCCTTTGATGATTTCGATTTTCTACTCGAAAGTTGTTGTTCACTACTTGTTTCGACCTTGTCTCCTATCCAAGAATTCGCTTATTTTTCGGGATACTTGTTCCTACTTGTTATTGATATTCTGCTCGAACTTGTACTAATCAAGATTCATTCCTACTTGAAATATCATTCTAAAATCGTGTTTCAACCTTCGCTTCTATTGATGCTTGTTTGAGATTCTATTTCTTATTTTGACTTTATTCGAGACTCGCTCTCTATTTACGATTTTGTTACTATTGAGATTCGTCTATTTCATATTTACGATCCAATACCTTGTTTCCTATTGAAACCTATTTTCTAGTTACTATTCAAAATCTTGATTCCTCGTTGAGATTTTCTATTCGAGATTTTGTTCCTTATTCACGACTTTATTGATACTCGATTTTCTATTTTTTACTGTGTACCTTATTGGAGAATTCATTTTCAATTCAAATTTTTGCTCAAGATTTCATTGTTATTCGAGATTTTATTGAAACTTGTTTCCAGTACGGGATTTATTTCTTATTTTGAAACTTCTCTCCTATCTGATACCTTGTTTCAGTTCATCCTTCGAGACTCTGTTATCCCTTCGAGATAATGTCCTATATATGGAATCTTGTTACCATTCCAGATATCAGTTGAAATTTCGTCATAATTTGAAACTTTCTCTCTGTCTGAAATTTTCACTACAAAAAATATCCCCATTTTGTAACGATTTTACTGCAACACTTATATGGATGTTGCTAAAACTATAATTTGCAACAGTTACGTAACGGTTGAAATGACCGTTACTAAATTAAATATATTTGCAATGGTTAGAGATTAACCATTGCCTAATACACTTTTTACAACAGTTCGTAAACGCTTGCTAAACGTTTTTCTCTTTCACAACGGTTAAACAACAGTTTTATGAAAAAGTTGTCAAAGTGAGATGAATGGGCAACGGTTATGCAAGGGTATTAAGTATTTGTTACAAATTTATTAATATTTTACAACGATTACATAAAGTCTATAAAAAGGCTCATTACCCAGCAACAGTTGTGCAATAATTTTTGCAACATGTTGTAAGTGAGCTTATTATTTGTAATGATTGTGCAACGATTTATGTTGTTAATTATATTTTTTGTTAAATAATAATGTTTATGATAACCACTATCCATAGAATAAACAATTATTACAAAAATATTGATCTTGCAACATTTTTTATAACCGTTGCAAAATCAATGTCCAATTTGAATTTTGTTTATACACAATAAGAATTTAATCATTATAATTACTCGTATTAATTGTTCCTTGTTTGCTAGCAAAAAAAAGATAATTAATATTTAACATCGATCCAAAATCATCAACTGATGAAAATGCGATAAGTACTTATATTATATATATATAAGTATTTACATACAAATGAGCCTCTAGCCTAGTGGTAGAGAGGAGGCACATAATCTAGTAGGTCAGGAGTTCGAGCCCCAATGGCAATAAAAAAAAGTATTTAGTTTTTACCGTTGCCTATTATACGCAACAATTTTTAACCGTTGTATGAAACATTTTAGGCAACAATTATCAACCATTATGCATTATCAGTATTTATAATGGTTTGTTAACCATAGCCAAATATATTATTGACAACGCAATATAACTGTTACACATTAACGTAAAATTCGTTGCATAATACGTTATTTGCAACTATTTATAAAAATATTGCAAAAACTTCCTATAACCGTTGCAAGAGGAATTTGCAACGCTCGAATTTACAATGATTGCAATAACTGTTGTAGATTGATTTTGCAACGGGTTATATAGTTTTTGTAATGGTTTTCAACCGTTGTAAGACACCCTAGTTTCTAGTAGTGTTTAAATCTCCCTGGTTGCCTTTTGTACTCACTGATTGGATCCCTTGTCGTCTCTTAGTACCTAATAAACCCTTGTATTCTATTAGTCAGATAACCTCACCATCTTCTTGACTTGAACTATTGAAACTCATTTTGATTCCTTGAAATTTTCTATGGATAAAGTTGAAAGACTATTCGATGACCTACTAGGGCGTGACAGTTGCGTGCTGCAGCTGTTATCTGGATTACGGAGACCGAAAGTTTACTGCAGCCAGTAGCGCACTGGCGGTGCAGGAACTCTGACTTGAAGTGATTTCAGACATTCATAAGTTTCGGGTATTATGGAGACTTGTCCTAAATTCTTTATGTCGTGATCTCTTGGGTTGCTTCATTGATGATTGTTGGAAAATGGATATAGTGCATAGGATATTCGGTAACATATCATTATTTGAGTCACGGAGCCGAAGTTCACTGCAGCCAGGTATATCCTGGCAGGGTAGGGATTCTGAGTAAAGTGATTTCAAACATCTATATGTTTTCGGATACCATAGAAACTATGTTCTTTTCCTTATGATTATGGGTTTTCGAGAATCACAAATCCTTGCACGTTTATCCTGATTTGATACTGTGTCTCCTGAGTATTTCGTACGTTTTCTAAATCAACCCTTACTAATTTCCCTTCTACCATTTTATCGTTAGATCATTGATTTCCTCAAATTATACATTGCCAGATTTTAATTCTATACTTCGTTCATTTCTTGTCTAAACTTTAATCTTAAATCATGTCTATCTGACCATGATTTTCCTATCTTGTCCTAGTCCACTTGTGTTAAAATATCAATTTTTGATCATACTTAATAGTTGTGTCTTCATGATTTTGTTCCTCCAAGTAGTAATTGAAACTTCATTCTATCTCGTGCCTATTGGATTCATGATCATTGTTAGATCGTGTTATTCTAATTTCTTGTGTGTAATTATCGTATTTGATCTCAAAGGCTCAGGGCGTCTCAGAGTTGCACAGGATCGACAGAAGCACTGGACAGACAGCAACAGACGGCCATTGGAGTTCGCGGTCGGAGAAGGAGTGTTCCTGAAGATCTCGCCGACTAGGGGCGTCATTCGCTTTTGCAGAGGCCGGAAGCTCAGCCCGAGATTTATCAAGCCTTTCGATGTGACAGCGCAGATTGGCGAGGTGGCATATCGACTAGCACTACCAGCCAGCTTAGAGGGAGTGCATGACATCTTCCACGTGTCCCAGTTGCGAAGCTACATTGTCGATCCGAGCCATGTAGTAGACTATTCAGAGCTAGAGGTGGGTCCGAGCTTGACCTATGAGGAGCAGCTAGTGGAGATCTTTGATCGGAGGGAGAAGCGACTGCGGAACCAGACCATTCCTCTTGTCCACGTCATGTGGAGACACCATTCTCTAGAAGAGTCCACATGGGAACACGAGGATGAGATGCGAGAGCGCTATCCTAATTTGTTTGTTTGATTGGATTGTGTTCTGTATTTAGAATTTCTCTAAATAACCTACATTTGAATAATTGTGTTGAATTGTTTTGGGATTTTATTGTTTGCCCTTTTAATTTTGAGGATGAAATTTTTTTTTTTGGGGGGGGGGGAATATTTGTAACCCTACTTCTCCAGTTTCATGAATTTTTTTAACTATTTTAATATTTTATTAAATGATATTCAAGTTTGTTAGTAATTGTCATACTTGGATATTATAATTGAACTATTATATCATGGTTAGTTATTTATGAATTTAGAGTAACTAATTTGAAGTATCTCTTAAATTTCCACCCAACTAGGAGTGGTCCCCACTTTTTCTATTACACTCATAACCATCTAACTGATTTCTCAACAGAATCATGGCAATTGTGTTAATAATGGTTTAGTGGAGGAGTTTTCTTGTAATTACTCTTTTCCTTTGGATCTAATTATTTAAGAGAGGAGGAAGAGAGAGAAAGCCATTCCTCCCCATTCTTCTAAATTTTCCCCTGAACTCTTGAGTCCCCAATTCTTTCCTCTATTGGTTTCGAAACCCTAACCCTAATTTCTTTAATTTCTCTGGCGATCGGCAGCGATGGCGACGATGCTGGCCTCCTTCTCTGGCGAGTGAAGCAGAGCATCCATCATGACGCGTCTAGACGGCGCACAGCCGACAACAGCGGTTCTCTGCTCTAGTAGTCGGCGATTCCACGGAGGATGGCAACAAACGATCTTCTTCATCGGCGGATTCTCAGCAAGTGCGCGTAGCTCCTACACCAATAGCAGTGGACGACCCCTCCACGTCGAGCCACGACGACGGTGGCTAGATTCCGGCAACAGCGGTGATTAGTCCGCGGCAGCGTCATTCCATGGCGGTGACCAACTCCTCGATGACAGCAGCGATGGTGAGCTCCTTTAGCGACGACACCAGTTCCATTAGTCGATCTTGATCTGTTCTTCTCGAAGCTCTTCGACGAGCTCGCCACTTCAACTTCAACGGGCAGCAACGACTTTTTTCCTCTGTGTCGATCCTCAACGAGACTTTTTGCTCTACTACTAATCGAAAATCGAGAGCGGTGTCAAATTATTTCTCTGTTCTTCTTTACTGATCGATCGACAGACCACAGTAAACCTTGGCGCGATGATCGATCGAGGAACAATTGAATAGATCCAATCAAGATTTCAGTTGTAGATCGGGACTTAAGTTTTGGTAAATGTTTGGACCAAATTTCTTTAATATTCTTGGATTTTTGTACTTTCCAAAGTTCTTAAAAGAATTTATTCAGTCCATCAGAAGCAATATGACTCTGATCCATTCTCGTTCAATCTGCACCCGACTTGTGTGTCTAATGTTCAAATTAGGACCTGTTCATGATTTGACTTGAAGGATTGTATCTGACACGGTCTCCCGTATACGCGGATACAGACTCGACTATTCTCAGGTATCAATTGACCTTCCTTAAGGAATTCTTTGTTTTGTAATTGTTTTGATGGGGGATTGGGCAGGTTTGTATTCAGGATCAGGTCGTAGTGAGTGGGGGTTTGCTCATGTCATATGTGCGTATCCAAGGTGTTGTACGTGTCCTCTGTGTGTGTCCGGGGGTGATAGCGTAAAGGCGGACTAAAGAAGTCTGTACCTAAGCTTAGAGTATGCGAGCTTACGGGGCATTGCTTTGAATGACAACTGAGTACTTGATTTCTGAAAGTTATTTTCAACAATTGATTTTGAATATAATTTTAGACATTTAGTTTTGAATACTATATGAACATTTCAAATGTTTCGATGAACATTCAGTTTTGAAAGGTTTATTGGACTTTTGTTCCTTAGTTTTTTTTTAATCTTTTGGTTGGAGGTTAATTTGGCTGGAAAAATCTATAGCTAGGATTTGGATTTCGATGGTGCGAATCAACCATTTTGAACTAATTATCATTCAAATATTGATTCTGTAACTAACTGTGTTGGTTTGGGACTGGTTGCTGGGTTCTAGTTTGAAGTGGTGGCTAGGTTCTTTTGAGAATAGTTTACTTGCTGGGTTTGAGCCTTGCTGAACTAGGTGTAATGGCTGGATGGGAAGCTTTATTTGAATTTAAAAACAAGTAGTAAGTTTCTCTTTTAAATCAAATCTCTGATAGTATTTTTCTGAGTTTTCCTTGTGCGTGAAGTTGTCAATTTTGAACATGTGTGGTTGGAAATATGGTAGGTTAACAAGGGGCTGGTTAGTATGGGAGTTATGACCATGATAAGTACAGGTTGACTTATGCATTGTGTTAGAACCTTATGGGTTGGCTTGTATCAGCTAGGGTGAGCATTCAAATGAACATTAATGTTGTGGCCAAGCAATACTTATTAGAAAAAGAGTGTGCTGCAGGGAAACAAGCATGTTTACATTGATGCTGGGAATTGAATGCTTGGATATGTTGAGCATTCGAATAGGTCATGACTCGGGAAGGTGGAGTCTGAGAGTGTTGGCAAGAAGGGGATTCAACTGCTATGATATATGTTGGTTGGGTTCATTACGTGTGAGTGATGGTCGTCTGATTTACTAATAGGTTGCATTGCTGCAACAAAGTTGTATGTTGTTTAGATGTGTAAAGTTTGGAATGACCCTTGGTAGAGTTCAGGCCTATATTGGTCAAACTGAGTTTGGTTAAGGCTTGGGATGAATAAATAGCAGAAACAGTCACAAAAAACTTGTGCTTTCATTCAAGAGTTTCCTCACTGTCAATTGTTTAGGCCAATTTCAGCTCTTAAGTCATAAATGTTCTTTTGTATTCCATTACTAGGAATATTGATAAATTGAATTATAGATGTGCTATTTTTGCCTAAGATTTCATTAAGTAAAATATATAAAAATAGATTATTCCCATTTTAGTAAAATCTCTTTAACCTCTATAAGATTAGTTAGACTAGTAGATGGAGCTACATAATTAAAACATATGGATAGATAGCTAACTAGTTAACAATATTAGGAATTGATCTTAACCAACTTGTATATATAACAGGTGGACATACAGCTTTACTATCCATTCTTGATCACCCTGAGCAAGGCAAGTATACTCCTCGGACTTGTTTATTTTCTCATGTCTTGCATATTCATTCCTGTATCACCTTGTTGACACGATGTATCACGGGATTGCCTTGTTTCATGTTTCATGAGTTACGTGTGTCTGGGAAGGAAAATACTACAGTTGTGTGATCAAACCCTATTACTATTTATGTGAATAGCTTAGGTCCCGTATCGTGCATGCGGGACCCGAGCCGTACCATTTCATGTTCATTGAATCTACCCAAGCCGATCACACAATCTGGATGTATTTCAATCTTGTACATTTCAGGATTCAGGTTGTATTTCATGTTCAGGTTGTATTTCATATTCAGGACTCATATCATGTTCCCTGTATTTACTTTTAGTATTTCCTGTTCAGATTTCATGTCACTACAAGAAAATAGGTCTTTTCCAACGTTTATTCCTCCGACATTTTTGTAAACGTTGGCTAAGTTAGCATGTAACGACGTATTTAAAAAAATGTTGGTCATGACCGGCATTTGTCTTTAAACGTCGCACAATATACCAATGTTTGTAAACAAACATTGATAATTACCTGCGTTTGCCCTTAAACGTCGAGCAATATACCAACGTTTTTAAACAAAGGTTGACAATTACCTTCATTTGTCTTTAAACGTCGAGAAATATACCAACATTTTAAAACAAACATTGATAATTACTTGCATTTTTCTTTAAACGTCGAGCAATATACCAACATTCGACAATTACCTGCGTTTGTCTTTAAACGTCGAGAAATATACCAACATTTTGAAAACAAACGTTGTTAATTACCTGCGTTTTTCTTTAAACGTCGAGCAATATACCAACATTTTGTGAAGCATGTCACATATTTGGAAACCCTTTTCGACATTTCTTTGACATTTTTTTGGGCATTTACACTTATTTGGCGTGTGAAGGAATTTTTTTTTTCTAATCCTACATAAATTAGGCAGATTTTGTTTATGGAAATTAAGGTGAACCATTGACTAAATTAAAAAAAGTCTGCTTTATACATGAAAATATGTTGGGATATATATATATAGCAAATGACCTCTAGCCTAGTGGTTAAGAGAGATGCATGCGACCCGAGTGGTCAGGAGTTCGAATCCCAGTGGGAGCGATTCCAGAAACAATTTACCTGGTTCCAAAAAAAAAACCCGAACAGTTTTTGAAAAAAGTCGGCCATACAAAATCTAACGTTTGTTTAAAATGGTTAGGAAATCAAAATTCGACGTTTTTGGGAAAAGGTTGGGAAAACTCATCGTTTCAAAAAATGTTGGAAAGTTCTCTTTTGCGACGTTTTTATGAGAAACTGTTAGAAATATGGTAATCATTATAGAACAATTAATGGCATTTATAAACGTCGTCTAAACCCTATGCCAACGTTTTACGTAAATGTCGTAAATTGCCAACTAGAGCAACGACGACGTTTGCAAAAACTGTTGAACAAACGTCGGTAACGCCTATGCCAACGTTTTGCACAGTTTTGCCAACGCTAATAAAACGTTGGAAAAAATCATTTTTCTTGTAGTGTGTCTTATTCTCATTTCTCGTACAGTATATATCTTTCCTGTTTCTTGTTCATTCCATGATGTTCATGTTTATTTCCTTGTATATACTTAGCTCCGCTCCTGACTATGATATGTTGCAGGTGCTTGCAGGATATTGTTCAATCCTATGGGCCAGAGCCCAGGATATTAGCTGAGCAGGATGGAGACATGACTTAGCTTGAGGGTTCAGGTTTAGACTGTTTAGCTTTACTCCTAGATATTGTACATTTCATTCCTGATGACTAGTACAATTTTAATATATGGATTTGTGGATTATGGTGATCATTCTGGAAACGTTTTATAGATGCTGTGATTGTATACATTTATGTTTATCTGGTTAGATTTCCCTTGCTTGGCACAGCTTACTTCGTCGTGTCTAACGACGAAGGCTAGACGTGTCCGACTCGTGTCCGATTATTCGGAAGCGGGTCGTGACACGGACTGTCTCCTCGGTGGCGATGTGACTGCCTGGTGACAGCAACATTTGATGGTGATCTGGGTGCATGTATGCTTTAGTTTAGGTATTCCTTATGGGAAAGCGTTGGGGTCTTTATTCCTGCACTCTCATTGCACGCGCATGGAAGCTGCCCGCAAGAGTAAGGATATGGAGATAGCTTCTCTCTTCTTAGTTTCTGTGCGTGAGACACACTTAGGTCCTGATCAAAAAAGTTGCTGATGATCTAGACTCCTTATATGCTTATGTTTGCCATTGATTGTAAAAGAACAGAACAATTATCGGTGGACTGAACTTAGACTCACAATACAAACTCGCTCGTACAAAGAAAGCATAGGGACGAAAAGCTAGGTACAGCAGACTAAGTACGATTGTTTATTTTTGATTCTGGGGGGTGACGATAGAGGCTCGGGAAAGCGACGGCCGCTCTGCCTTATTCCTTAGACGATCAGTATGCAGCCTTGGCTCGGGGAAGATCTGCTTGGCGTTGACGAAGAAACGCTCTTCTTGCTCTCCTCGGATTTCTCTCCTGGCTTCTCTCTCTCTGTGATTATCAAGAAGAAAGGGGGAGCTCTCTCTATGTAGATCTCTCTCTTCTTATTTCTTTTGGTGCCGACCTCTCTCTCTCTTCTTCTTCTTCTCTTTTTTTTCACAAGGGAATGATGCTGGCTATTTATAAGAGTGGGGGGTGATCATTAGGGTTTGTTAATGATTATCTGTTTGGAATGTCGGTGCTCCTTCATTCTATCTGAACCCTTGATCCTGATTATAGTGAATCTCGGCCATTAATACGGATAGCATCGTATCTCATGAGCAATTAATGCTAGCTGCTTTAAATCCTCGTGATTGATTATGCTAATGTCTGATTGCTCGCCACGTGTCCCATTAGCTTGATGATAAATGATATGCCCTGATCTCAGTAATTATGACGATGATGTCAAATATATTTGTTGAGATTCGGTTAAATCTCTTATTGATCCCATGCCACGTGTCTTAATTGTGAGTCCTGTCAGAGCCGCATAGGATTGACTATCCTCGAACCGCAGAGAGATACTCTTCCTGAGCCGCATGAGATAATGCCTCATCGAGCCGCAGGGGACGAACCTTCCGTAAGCCGCATATGCATAGCCTTTGCGAGCCGCATGAGCTAGCATTGTATTGAGTCGCAGGGATTGAACTCTCGGTGGGCTGCATATGGCTGATTTCTGCTAACCATATAGAGTGACTTCTTCGTGAGCCGCATGGAGCTGTTTCCCATTTAAGCCGCATGAGAGTTGCCACGTGGCAACCTAGGATTTCTGACGGTTCGGGTCAGAGATCTTCTTCCTTTCCCGAGAAGTCTGTCATTATGGCAGAGTCATTATGACACTTTATGTCAGAGCAGTCACAGTCGCCAAGTCGTGTCAGAGCATTAAATGAGGCCACCCCCCCAAACGACCAGCTGTAGGGAAGGATCACACATGGCATCCATCGAGCCGCATGTGCCAACTGAACATCATACGCTCTCGAGCCGCATGCGATTGAGAGTCTTCTTTGAACCGCATAGGGCCGCTCCTGTGTGAGCCGCATAAGCTTCTTACTCCGAGCCTCATGGATCATTATTCTAATATTTTCCATGCTTCTACAGGACCCCCTTCAAAGTTTTCAATTTGTAAAAATTAGAATACTTTGAACAAGAAGCATGGCCCCGTTCATGCCGCATAGGATTTTTCTGTCTGCCTGAGCTTCCTAGCCGCATAAGTGCCTTAGCCGCATAAATTTATCTGGCCGCATAAACTGGTTGCCACGTGTCCTGAATACGTGTGCAAATCTTCATTAAGTGCCTTTGATTTGATTTAACGCCGCCTTTTGGGGGAGGATCCCAAGAGTCGGTTTCGCCTTGACCGAAGCGTTTTGCCTTTATTCTTTGGGGGCGGCACGTAATCCGAGGCATACTCCGAGACGTCTGTTCGTTTCGTGGGTCTCTTTTGCCTATAAATAAGAGTCTTTAAGCCTCTTGGAGTTTTTCTTTACCTTCTCTCTTTGCTCTGAATCTCTATTTGCTGTCTTTGCTCTTCGTCTTTTAGCAACCGACAATGGCTCCCAAGAAGGCTGCAGCATCGAAGGCCGCCTCATCTTCTGCGGCAGCGAAAGGCAAGAAAACCGCGTCTTCATCGACTGCGGCGGCGAACATGGCGGCTCCTCCGTTGACTGACGTACCCGCTTTTCACCCCGACGTCCACCCGCCTATCGCTGGTAAGGGTCCCTTAATATGAACTGCCATGGCTACGCCGCATATTTTATGCGCGAGCCTATATTCCAAAGCACACTGTATGCCCGACTCATGTCTGGGCCGCATGGGGTATGACCCAGGTTTGAGCCGCATGGAAGTGGTTGCGTAACTACTTCTTTAACAGGGCCGCATAAGCTCATCCTCGCTGTACTGCATAAGCTCATCCTTGCAGGGCCGCATAAACGTTTTCGAGCCGAACATACTCCTTTCGGACCGCATAAGTTCCTCCGTACTGAGTCGCATGAGTTCCCTTCGAACGGAACCGCATGATTTTATTCGTACTGGACCGCATGGGTGCTTTCAAACTGAGCCGCATAGGCTCATTTGAATTGACCTGTATGAACCGAGCCGCACCTATGCTGAACCGCATAAGCATCATGTGTTTTTGTCGTTTCAGCTCTCATTTTGACTTTGTTTCTTTTGCCTTTCTTCAGTGACTCTGCCCGTGAATCCTGCTGGGGAACTTATGGTAGGCTCGCGTTAGTTTGCCTCGGGCGTTCATCGGGATGACTTAGTTCGTCAAGTGTCCGAACAGCTACTTGTTGATGAACCTTTGGAGCGACTAAATGCCATCAGGGTTCAATCCTTTCAGTTCCTTGTTGATATGATAAGCTCTGGGCAGTCTGACGGAAAGTATCTGAAACCGGTCTTCCTCTTTGGGATGCGTTGGTTGTAAAAAACTCCCGAGTGTTGGATGTTTCGGAGAGTTGGGATTTTGACCTGGACGGGATGCCGATTCACATCCCTATTATGAAGCGCCATTTCCCTTTTGATTGGTTCAATATGATCGTTCTGGATAGGCAGATGCCGGACACCCTCACTCCAACCAGACCGGGGATGTTTGTTGGTAATATCCGTTATAACAGAGCTACTGGGTCAGTGCGTGCGGTCAAAGATCCGGCCAGTCGGTCCGTGATAGGGTTAGTTCCAGGTACCTTCATCAACACCCCTGGTCCTAACTTTTCATTCTTCCAGGCTGATACCTTCCTGAGTCAGCTTGCTCGCAAAGGGTCCTATCCTATTGGTAGGTTGGTCCTGCCGAGCTGGGTACACCCCATTCCTCCGTGGGCTAATCTGTCCTCATGGATCCTTCGAAAGTATGAAGAGTTTTTGCGGGAAGTCAACCTTTACGAAGCTATACGGGGTACCAGCCACGGGTTGCCCGTTAATAAGCCACTGTTCATGGCCCTTTTGGAGATGTACAATCATCGAACGGGGACCTTTTTTACCCCTGTTGGAGAATTAGGGCTCGCTCTTCACGAGATGTATGCTGTCTCCAAGCTCCCCTGGGGGGATGAACCCTTCGAAGTGTATATGCCGACGACTGAGGAGCTCCAAGATTTGGATCAGCGATTCCCCGGTTTCGTCACCGTGTATCAAGAATTATTATGCCATCATAGCACCTGTCACCGGACGACTATCCAGAAAAATGATAGCTCGGAGGGGGACTCTCCCATACTAAATCTTAGGTTGCATACCTTTTCAAATTTAGCGCGGCTGGCCGGGTTACTTTCCGAGATCGTTTAACTCCTAAAGAAGTGGAGGTCTTGATGTCGACTGCCCAGAGGTCGAAGTCTCAAAGTGATAGGTTCGGGAGCCAGATTGACTCCTTTAGCTACTTTCGTTATGGTACTCGACGGTTGTCCGAGAAGGCACTCTTGGCCGGATTTTTAATGGTGTGGCTGCACAATTGCGTGGTCTCAGGAGGGGCAGGTTCTATTGAGAGGATCAGTCGCCACTTCATTCTTCCTGCCGTGAAGTTGGCCTTTGGGGTCAGGCTGGCCCTCCTTCCTGCCATGGTGTGCAGTATTCAACATGGTCTTCGCGCCTTCTCGTCCAAGGTCATTGCTCGTGACGTGGCAATAGATTTTGAACGTGTAGAATTGCCATACCATTACTTGCTGGGATGGCTATTGCTGCATTATCAATCCTTGATGAGACCCGGGACGGGAGATGGCGTTACAGGTGATGACGCGTTTCTTTTCAAGTATCACCACGAGCCTTGGGAATGTAGTACCATGCCGACGTGTCGGAGGATGCTGGCGAGGGTGGATGGGTACAATTTCTTCGTATCCGTTCCTCGTTTCACTGATCAAGAGGTGAGGAGCGTTCATGTTGATGGGGTCGGACCTCCTCATTTTTTGCCTGAAAAGATGCGTTTCTGGCTGCACAACATTCGCCCGGCGCATCTAGTTTACCGGAATCGCACCACTGTGTATTTGGAGCCCTACTTGCCTAGTAGGTTTGCCCGTCAATTTGGGTATAGTCAGCTATTCCTCGGGCGCCCCAGTTCTCACCTGGGATTTGAAGGCAGCATTCTTGATGGTATCAGAGCATGGAGCTACTATGACACCTGTCATACTTGGACTAGCTTCTTGGTCCCTGCCGCAAATGTGACGGATGAAATCCTGCATATGGCAGCCCTGTATCATGTCACGACGAATCCTCCTCCCCTCGATTTTGACTTGAGGACTAGCTTCATTGTGGGCACTCGCCTAGCGGAGAAGGCTATGACGTCGAGAGCAAAGAAGAAAAGGACGAATAGGGTTCCCTCGCCCGATTCAGAATCCTTCGACACAATTGAGGAAAATAATGAACGGGACGGCGAAGACTCCTTTTCTTCGGGTGATAGGATAATGACAGGTCAGCCTCCCGTTATGACGGCTGAGATGGCGACGGAACAACCGTCGGCCATATTTGACGAAGCAGTGGGCCCGTTACCGTCTGTGTCGGAGGAGGCACGGGTAGATCTATCGCCCGCCATGCCTGGTCCTTCGCGTAAGCGAGGCAGGCATGAGCCTACCGGCGGAGAGGTAACTTTTTCTGTAAAGAGAGCGGCTGTCGGTCCCCGTAGGCTGCTTATTACGGAGAAGGGTGAAGGTGCAGACGATGTTCCGGAGGTAAGTCCAAGTCGGAGTTCTATCTTTGTTGTAGCTTTCTTTCCTCTCGGGGATTTGACTTGATCATTTTTCTTTGTAGGCGTCTGACGAACCAGGCTCTCCTGAACCATCTGCTGCTTCAGTAGTTGATTCGGCCCTTGCTGCTTTGATTAGCGACATGTGTGCCGCGATCCTTTCTGCGGGGGCTCTCTCAGCGGCGGCTAAGGACTCCCAAGCTGCTGAGGCCCCAGCCCGAGGTGACGAAAGTTTCCTTGGGCCCGTCTTCGAGATTTCTGAATTTCAGCGAGATGACGCCATCCTCAGTGCATCCCCTCCCGAGGATGCAAGGGCGGATGAGTCTTTTATTCCTGACTCGGAGGCTGTTGGTGAAGAGGTTGTGATGGCTGTAGGCGAACCTCAGCCTCCACATTCCTCCACTGGTAAGCTGAGCCACATATTGACCACCGAGGGGGCTTATTTGCTCTATCAACATATCCTTCGGGTCAAGTCGATTTATGGTTGTCTTGGCCCTGCAGGTCCTGACCCTTTACCTCCCACCGCGGATGTCTTCGGGGAAGGCCCGGTCTGCCGTGATCTGGACGAAAGGAGCATTTTCTCTCCTTCGTCATCGCATGTTGAGGGACATCCTGCCAGCTCTGGGCAGATGGAGATGGAGTTGGTGCTGGCCCCGGCCTCGTCTTCGGCTGCTTATACGGCTCCGGAGATTGACTTCTCGACTCTGCCGAGCATCCAAATTCTGCGGGCCGCTGAAGAGGAATTGGCCGATGCTCAAGCGTCTTTTCGTGCAGAGTTGGTTTCTCTTATGGCGGGAGCGGCAGATTCTGTCGCGTCTTCTTCCGCGCTGCCAGCCACACTCCCGTTGACACCGGCTTCCTCGGAGGCTCTGAACGAGGTGACGCAGGATGTGGTTGACAGCTTCTATCGTCACTTAGGGAGGGGTGTCAACGCTGCCGTGGAACGAATGATCCCTTTTTCTCTGTCTCTGCGGGGTGCTCGGGGTCAAATCGACACTCTGAAGGGTCTTCCTGGCGGGGTGGGGTTAGCCGCGTTCCTGGAGCCTAAGCTTACAGAGGCTGACCAGCTTGTGACCCAACTGCTGGCAGTACGGCAGGCTGGCTTGCCTGCTGCGATCGAACGAGAGCGGGGCTTCCTGGTTGCTGCTCGGGACTGGATCAAGCTCGCTCGAGAAACTGTCGGGCCGGTTGTGCAGGGGGATCTTGACAAGTTCTCCGTCTCCTATGACCGACTGGGTCGTCGGAGTCAGGCTTGTAGGGCCCGGAAAGAATCTGCCTCTCGTGGAATAGCTGGCACGAAGGAGCGGATTCTCGCACTCCAGAAGGAGTTGGCCTTCTTAGAGTCAGAGCGGGAGGCTGCTCATGCAGAACAGGAGTCGATTGCTCGGGAGGCCGAGAGGGTTTCCCGATCTTCTGTCAACCTGGAGCGGGCCTTCAAGAAGTTTGAGGACAACTGGCAAGCCCATGCTCATCTGGAGGATACGGCGGTGCTGAACCAGGAGGCGGAGCGTCGGGCCAAACAGAGGCTTGAGCGGTCGGTTGCCTTGTTAAAGGACCGTCTCATGGCGTTATGTGCTCCAGAGCAGTGATCCGTCCTCTGTCTTCTTTTTTTTTTCTCTTTTAATTTTTGTAAGGGATGTGATCCCCGCTGATGTAGCCCTTTGATTTTTGAATAAATGAGCATGTTTCAACTCATCTTTGCTTTCTTGTATCGGTGTTCATGGAATCGGATTTACTGGGGAATTATTTGTGGACCTGTTATCCTAGGCGTACCTTGGTTTTAGGTACGGATAACAAGTTTGATTAGGATGTCCGGGACAGCCACGGCAAAATGGTCATGGATGTTCTCGGTACTGGGGAAAGGAATACCGTAGAGCAGCTGGGCTCCCGGGGCATGGTAAGATGGTGGATTTATGCTAAGAAGCTTAGCAAGGAATATTTGTGGGCCTATTATCCTTGGCGTACCCTGGTTCAGGATACGGATAATGGGATGAAAGGAAACCAATCACATTTGCTCAGAGGTTATGATGACATGGCAAACATGAAGGTTTTATCATAAAATCTTCCTGCTCAGCGGTAATAAGAACATGGCAGGAGAGACTTTACGGAAGCTATTTGTGGTCAACAGAGGACATTTGTGGTCAACAGAGGACATTTGTGGTCAACAGAGGACATTTGTGGACCTATTATCCTTGTCGTACTCCGGTTGTGGGTACAGATAATAGGTTAAAAGGGGATCGACATACTTGCTCAGAGGTAGTATGGACATGGCAAATATGACGATTTCTTCGACGGAGCCTTCCCACTCAGAGGTAGTGAGGACATGGCAGGAGTGGGCTCAATGAAGATTGGGTACATAGAACGACTCAGAGGTAGGAGAACGTAGAAGTTCTACGCGAGGGGGCGGTTTGTTTTTGGTGGAAGTGAAGACGACTCAGAGGTAATGAGGACATGGTCGTTTCGGAAATTGGTGGATCGACTACCCTTTTTGTGCACCGGGAGTGCGGGTAGTGAATCCTGAGGGAGGATCTCTGACAGGAAGAAAGTTCAGAGGTATAATCATACTTGACTTACTATCTGAAAGAGTGACCGAAATGTAAGTTCAGAGGCACCAGCTGGTACATAACTTGGTAATTTGGACTATTGAGGGAGTGAGAGTACAGCGGCACCAGCGGGTGCATGACTCGATAATCTGAAATAGGGTGGACGAGAGTTCAGTGGTACTAAAGGGGTACATGACTCGATAATCGAAAAATGATGGATAGGAGTTCAGTGGTACTAAAGGAGTACATGACTCGATAATCTGGAGAATGATGTTCAAACATAGTATTTCTTCAGGAACTTGCCGTTGACGGGCAACATGAGCAAATCTCCGTTCGGCTTAGCGAGGCGGTAGGCGCCGTTGGAGAACACGGTCTCGATGACAAATGGACCTTCCAATTTTGGCTGGAACTTACCGGTGGTCTTGTAAGTCATGACCATCGGTCTCCGGACTGCCAGAACAAGATCACCCACTTGGAATGTTCTGATTTTAACTTTTTTGTTGAAGGCTCCTGAGATGCGTGCTTGGTATAGCTCGATCCTTTGCTGATCTAGGAGGCGCTTTTCATCTAAAGCCTCCAACTCTTGTAATCGTCGTCGGTAGTTATCATCCGTTGTCAATTGATAAGTGAGGGCAACGCGGAGTGAGGGGATCTGAGTCTCCAAAGGGAGGACTGCCTCACTCCCGTATACCAGAGAGAATGGTGTATTCCCGGTGGCTGTTCGAACCGTGGTACGATAAGCCCATAAGCACTCACCGAGCTTCTCGTTCCAATCGCGTTTGTTGGAGGAGATGAACTTCTTGAGGAGTTTGATGATTGTTTTGTTGAATGCCTCTGCCAACCCGTTTGCTGCCGGGTTGTATGGTGTCGAAGCGACATTCTGAATGCGGTGCTTATCGCAGAATCGGTAGAATGCATGGATTATAAACTGTGGACCATTATCATGGATGATTCTTCGTGGTAGTCCGAAGCGGTAGATAACGTGATGCTTAAGGAAGCTGATCACGTTTGAAGTTTTAACTTCTACGAGTGGGACAGCCTTCGCCCATTTGTAGAAATAATCAGTGATCGCAAGTATGAAGCGGTGTCCTCGGGAGGAAGGTGGGGTGATTGGACCAATGATATCCATTCCCCATGCTTCGAATGGCCAGGATGCCACTGTTGGATGCAGAAACTCGGATGGTTGATGAATGAAATCCGCGTGGACTTGGCAGGCCTTGCATTTTCTGGCATAATCTATCGTATCTGCCACCATTGTGGGCCAGTAGTAGCCCATCCGGCGAAGGCGGTCCTGTAGCTTAGGGCCGGGTTGATGGGCCCCACAGACACCGTCGTGTGCTTCTCGTACAGCTTCTGTAGCTTCCGCGTTCGACAAGCACCGGAGCAATAATCCGTCGTAGGAGCGGCGATACAACATTTTCGTCTCTGTATCGTAGAAGAATCTAAGAGAACGTCGTCTGATAGAGGTAGCTTCCTTTGGATTCTCTGGGAGGATGTCGTATACGACGAAGTCGATGAACGGCTGTCTCCAGTCCGGTGTGTCGTCGACCGTCTGGGCGGAATAACTTGCCATGGCTTGAACGTTGTTCTTGGGACAGACCAGTTCGTGGCCTATTACGTCAACCGAATGATGAGCTTGGTTCGGCACTGCTAAGGAAGCGGCAAGGCCTGCTAGGGCATCGGCTTCGATATTTTGGAGTCTGGGGACGTGCTCGATGAAGAATCCCTCGAATGATGAGATAATGTTGATCGCAATTTGATGGTAGGGGATCATGTCTTCATGGCGAACCTCGTACGAGCCCCTGATCTGATTAACGATTAGTTGGGAGTCGCCGTATGCTTCAAGGTATTCTACCCCCAGCTCTTTTACAAGTTGGAGGACAATGACCAGAGCGTTATATTCGGCCACATTATCGGAGCAGGGTTCCGTGAGGGAGTAGGCACGATTGATCACCAGCCCAGTAGGAGAAATTAATACCACTTCGACCCCGACGACGATGTTTCCCTTGGGTCCGGTCCTTGCGGCGCCATCGAAGAACATTCGCCATATGTTATCGTGGATGGCTGTATTCGAATCGGCGACCTCGTCTGGGATCTTTTCATAGATTCTGGATGACTCCGATCCTGGATGGGCTGCCAAAAAGTCTGCTAGGGCTTGACCCTTAACAGCCTTTTGCGGGACGAAAATCATATGATAGGGGGACAGCAATATTGCCCATGTGGCGAGGCGAGAGCTGAGGGCCCCTGGTTTAGTCATGAGGACTCCGAGGGGGTTGACTCGCGAGATCACATGTATGGTTTGTCCTGTGACATAGTGCCGCGTCTTTTGAATAGCGAATACCAGGGCGAGACACTCCTTCTCTACGGCGGTGTATCGATGTTCTGGCCCGATCATCATTCGACTGAGATAATATATGGCCTACTCGTGGCCTGCATCGTTATTTTGTGCTAGCAGGGCACCAAGGGAGTGTTCCATCGCTCGTACGTAGAGCAGGAATGGTTTTTCGGGGACCGAGGCCACCAGGACTGGGGGATTCGACAAATATTCTTTGATGTCGTCGAAAGCACGCTGGCATTCCTCGTCCCATACGAATGAGACTCCCTTCTTCATGAGGTGTGTGAACGGTCGGCATCGCCCGGAGAGGTTAGAAATGAACCTCCTGATGTAAGCTAGCCTCCCCTGGAGGCCTCTGAGTTCGCGGAGATTTTTCGGGGGACCCATCTCCATGATTGCCTTCGTCTTCTCAGGGTCTACATGGATGCCCCGTGCCGTGATAATGAAGCCTAAGAATTTCCCGCTGGATACTCCCAAGAATGATTTCGTAGGGTTCATCTTCAGGTTGTGGGCTCTCATCAGGTCGAATACCGTTCTCAGGTCTTGCAGATGATCTTCCTTATGGCGACTCTTGACGGCGATGTCGTCGACATAGCATTCTACTGTTTTGCGTAAATGTTCTCGGAAAATGATACTCATGGCCCACTGATATGTAGCTCCAGCATTCTTTAGACCGAATGACATGACTGTGTAGCAGTATGTACCAATCGGCGTTCGGAATGATGTGTGCTTTTCATCGTCGGGAGACATCTTGATTTGATTGTACCCCGAGAATCCATCCATGAATGACATACGTTCAAAGCCGCATGTGTTGTCGATCATGATGTCTGTGATGGAGAGGGGAAACTCGTCCTTCGGACATGCCTCATTTAGATTACGGAAGTCGATGCAGATTCGGATCTTCCCATTTTTCTTAAGGACGGGCACTATGTTGGCGACCCAGTCAGGATGTTGCTCTTCACGAATGAAGCCGCTGGTTATTAGCTTGTTGACTTCAGTTTCGATCGCGTCCATGACACCTGGGCGGAAGCGTCGTTGTTGCTGCTTGACTGGCTTTGCATCTGGCCGTATATTGAGTTTGTGGAGAGCGATGTCAGGATTTAACCCCGGCATGTCTTCATAGCTCCAGGCGAACACATCGATGTATTCTCTGACGAGTACTAACAGCGATTCTCGTTCTTCGTCAGTTAGGCTTTTACTGATAAAGATCGGTTTTGGAGAAGCTTCGCTGCCGAGATCCACTTGTATGACCTCATCTTCGGTAGGAGGTTCTCTCAGTTCGAACCGCTTTTCCCATTGTGCGTCTAATTGCTGGGCCCATGGTTCTAGCTCAAGGATTTTGGGGATGTCTTCGTCTTCCTTGTAAGCGTCAGCGAACGCCATATTGACTGACATGATTTGTCTGAACACATCTCCGATGCTGGTATCTGAGTCGGAAGTCGGTGATCCGGTTGAATGTGACTGCCAGTCGCATTCTTCATCTGAGCTTTCAGGGGTCGTAGTAGGCGTTACATACCCTAAACCGCATCGGGTTTTGTTATAGTAGTTCCGTGGTTTGCCCGTCGGGGCTGGCATCTTCAAAGGTAATCGTCGTCCAGTGCCGTAGTTCAGTCCTGGCGCTGTCTCTAGATCATACCCCTGTTTCTGCATGAGATATTTGGATTGAGGGCTATAGAGATACAGAGGCAGTCTTCCGACATCTGACCCTAAGTCGACTTCTTCCATAGCGGGGGGATGTGGGTTGTTCGTCCGACCGAAGATGATCGGGTGGTCCCCTCCCTCGACTATTCGGTAAGTGTCTTCTACTGGAGTAAGTCGGATGGCGGTGTACACGTTTGTCACCTGTGTATGTAGGTGAGTGCCTATACCGTGTTCCATAGCGTACATTGTACATAGCTTATTGAGCTCGGTGTAGTTCAAAGATAACCCTTTATTGATGAAGTAAGGTATCTTTTCTAGAGGGATTACATCATCTGCGGAGGGGGTATCGGAGTGGGCAGCCACATACTTGGCCAATTCTGGTTCTTCTTCGGCCACCCCCTGTATAAATGAAGACTGGGAGGACGACCTAGTCAGCTTGATCTTCAGAGGCTCAACTGGCGGAGCAGATCGTGGAGTTGTTGGTAAACTAGCAACCCCCAGTTTGGTACTTGATGTGAGGCGAGGGGTGGCTGGTTCGCTATAAGTGTCAGACCTCGCATCGGGGTGAAGAACCTTCTTGGGAAGGCGTATTGTGAGCGGTCTGTCGGAGGGATTGGGCTTCTCCGTTTGGAGCTGACCGACTCTCGGTAGTCTGATGGTAAGTGGCCCTGTTATGGGTCTCGGCGCTTGGCCGGTCTTTGGCAGTCGGATTCTCATCTGTTCTTCTTGTGCGGAGAGACTGATTGCGTCCTTACGCAGAGTGGCCGTAAGGGGTACGGAATTGCCCGGTTTGCGAGCCTGAAGGTGGATCGTTAGAGGTTCTTCTGATCTTGTAGCCGTCTTGTTGTGAGTTTGCACATCTTCTTCGACCAGATGCTTCTTTGATTTTTCGTATAGACAGGAGTCTGAGTAATAAGATTCGACCCCCTTGAAGGGATCGATATCGGCAAACTCTGTCCTCACGAAGCCGTGCTTATCGACATATTTGAAGCACTGGTGTAATATGGAAGGCACGATCATGTAATCGTGTATCCAAGGCCGTCCCAGAAGGATATTGTAAGAAGTGTCGGCATCTATGACATAACAGGTGACTTCTGATTGGAGATCGCCGATCTGACACTTCAAACGGATCTTCCCTATTGGGTAGCTCCTGCCCGAATTGAAACCGCTAATGGCGGTGCTTGTAGGTGTCAGGCGATGCGTCGGAATACGAAGATGATGTAGCAGACCCTTCGGAATAATGCTTATAGAGGACCCAGGATCAATGTGCATTCGGTCCACCTTTACGTCTCCGATGTATCCAGTGTAGTATAGCGGGCGATCATGCAGGTTAGTTTTGATGAGCATATCTTGCGGAGAGAAGACGATATTGGGCATTGCTCCCGTACACGCACTATCTTGGAGCTCTGCAGGTTGGTTATCTCCCGTGAGGTTGACCTGAGCCAAGTATGCGTCGGCATTTTGGAGCGCCTCACTTAAAGCCGTACGGACATCCTTTGAGAGCCTGAGGAGTTCATATAAAGATAATTTGGCCGGGGTGTTAGCTAATTGCGCTAAGATGTCGAAGTTGTGGGGCCTCTCCAGCCCCTGAGGTGTCTCCTTTCGGAGGGACTTGTCGAAGGGAGTCTCCTTCGGCCTAGGCTTGTCGGTCGTCGAAGGCTGAGCCGGTCCCGGAGCATCATTGGTAGTGGGCGGATGATCATCAGTCACGCTTTCGGTAACCGGTTGGGCTTGTGTTCCGGATCGAGTAGTGACGGCCGAGACTTCCTCTTCTTCCGCCGAGGCAGTGCGGCAGGATATGACTTTTTCACTTTTCCTTTTAGAAGGTGGAGAGGGCTGAGTTACCTCGTGGACTAGGTCCAGATGGACCCACATGATTTCCCCTCGTGATGTGGTGAGGGGTACTAGACCAGCGGCTTGATCGCGAGTAGGCGTCAGATTAGCAATCTCTATTGTTGCCAGAGGGATGGGTATAACCCCGTCCTGAGTCTTTGTTGGAGGGAAGCTGCCGAACTGTACGGACACCATGTTGGCTGCCACGATTACCTCTTCGAAATCAATGGCCAGGGCGTTCGAATCGATGAGGTTTTGGATATACCGTTTCAGTTGATAGCAGTCGTGTGTAGCATGGTGGACGTAGCGATGGTAATGGCAGAACTTTGGGTTCTCCAAATCAGCCGGCCGAGGCTTCCGTCTTGGTGGAGGAAGCTGAATCCTGTCTCCTTGTATAAGCATGTCCAAGATAGGCTTGACGTGACCGTCTTCAAAGGAGTAAGTGATTTGAGGCCATTGTTTGTCTGCTGGCTGTGGCTCGGGCTTCTGGGCTGTATCGGTCACCATAGCCTGCTTGCCTTTGTTGTCCCGGTTGTTGGAGGGGCTACCTCCATTGTCGTTGCTGGTGTTGGGACGCTTGCTCTTGTTCTCTCCCTCCGAGATATGCAACCCTAGTTGACGAGCCTTCTTCAATCGTTCTTCAGCACTTGTAGTACTGATGATAAAAGCCTTCCAGTCCTTGAACTGACTTTCGCCCATCCAGAGACTAATTGTTGGAAGTAGTCTCTTTTGGCAAATTTCAATCAAAGAAGAGTCCGGGTTGCCAGATGGTAACTTCATTGCGGTTTGACGAAACCGCTCAATGTAATTTCTCGTCAGTTCTTTCTCTCCTTGAACGACGTCCATGAGGGTAGATATCGTAACGTCCTGCCCTACCTCATAGAACCTCTCCAAGAACAAGCGCTTGAAGCCAGCGAAGGAGTGGATGCAATTGTCTGGCAGGTTGCGGTACCAATCGAAGGCGACTCCTTCTAATGCCCCAATGAATAACCGCGTGAGGATAGCGTCATCATGGGGCAGATGGTCAGTAGTGACCTCAAAGTAAGTGATCTATCGACTTGCTGAAGTCTTGCCATCATATGGGTTGATATTGAACGGCTTATATCTTGGCGGGAAGGGAACATCCCTCCATTCAGCAGGATATGGTTGCCGTATTCTGAGGTCTTGAGAGTTTTCTCGGGCGTGGAACATTGCTCGGAGCTCCTGAACCTCCCTTCTTACTTCTCGGGCCTCATCTGTCGCGGTAGGGGCCGTTATCTCGGGAGGATTATTGCCCTGGTTTGGCGCCACTGAATTTGAATCTACGTTGATTGTGGGACCCGTGCTTGTCTGGCCAGGTGTCACTCCCTGCAGAGTAGGAAGTGCCGCTTTGATCTCGTCTACAGACTTGACCAAGGCATGCAATATGGCCTCCAACGTGTCAATGCGCTGGCGATCGCTGGAACCGCCTTGATTGCTGTCTGTCATGAATACCTTCTTTACATGAGGAGTGATGGAGGGAGTGGTGGAGGATGTACCCTCCGAGTCGTATCCATGCGTAGAGAAATCATCTGGATATGTGGGGATGTTCTCTTCGGGTTCGGACTCGGAAGGAACACTACCCCCAGCTTCGGAGCTTGCTTCGTCTCGAGAATCAGCATCTGTTGTACCCGATGGGAGGGTTGTTTCTCGGGCTTCGTCTCCTTGAAACATTGGATTATTGTGGACGTTCGGAGGAGTACTACCCCCAGCTCCTACGACCCCCAGGGTCGGGGACGATGAGTCTCCTGTTGCAGCAGATTTTGTCTTCGAACGGGTGTGTTGGTATACTCCGGTGGAGGGCAACCGTTTAGCCGACAATTTCTTAGCTGTAGTGGCTGATATCTTTGGACTGGAGATGCTTGTCTTCTTCCCTCTCCCCTTGGCGGGGACCATCTGAGCGGAATTGCAGGAGACAATATGAGGTGCCTCATCTTCTGAGTTCGGGTGTTGTAGTCTGTGGAAGACGGACGGACGATCTTCCGTCACTGCCGCGTTGTTGCAGCAGCAGTTGACGATGATCTGGGTGCAGTGACGTCCATGTGAGGATTCTTTGCACGCCGAGGCCCCTTCTCTTTCCTTGCGTTTGTGGAGGATCGCCTCACGCAGGTCAGAGGAACTACTCTGTCCGTTCGCCGCCGGGGATTGGACTTGAGCGGTTCTGTACAACTTCCCATCAGAGGCCCGTGTGATAATCAGCGGGATGCCCTGATAGTCAGAGGTTGGGGCAGCTGTCTGGGCTTGATGAGCCCGCGCTGCCCTAGGCTTCTTCTTTCTAGCATTCGTGGGTGCATAATAGGAAGAGTCCAAGTTGAACATCACAGAGTCTGGCTTATCATCCAGAGAGTCATCAGGGTTTGGACCGTACGAGAGACGGTCGAAAACTGATCGAGAGGAGCATGGAGCAGGTGCTATACGGCTGGGAGCGGAAACCGTGCAGGCTATCTGCATGCGGTTGTCTTCTGTCGTCGGACGAGTTCTTATGCGGCTAGGGTCACGACCGTGCAAGCTGGCCGCATGCGGTTGGCATCTGTGGCCGCATGGGTTTTCTGCAAACGATTGACTTTACTGGCCGCATGAGTCTCATCCATGTTGTTGGGAACTGTAGTCGCATAAGTTATGCGGCTGACAGAAGTAGCCGTATGAGTTTTCTTCATGCGGTTGGCGGATGTAGCCGCATGGGCTTTCTCCTTGCGGCTAATACTCTTCTGCAGTTCGGTCCGCGTAGAGTCCCTCTTTGTCCCTGCAAGTCCAGCATCATTATGTTTTCTTCTGTCGAACTTGGGGACAGCAGAGTTGTCTATGATCTGAAGTGGGATCGCAGGAGAATCCTTCTCGCCGTCTTGAGCAACAGAGGGCATCCCATCGAGGGCTTGAGGAGGAGCAAATGACTTCGGTCTCCATTCTTTGCGAGCCTTCGTGGTGCGGGTGCGCTTCTGGGCCGGGCCAGCGCTGCCTTCAGAGAGCATCTCTTCGAACGCCTGTTGGTCGAAACGGACGACCATCTTTTTTTGTGTGGAGCCATGTTTGGCTGCATCTGATTGCGTCACCAACTCCTCAGCCGTGGAGAAGTTAGTCCCCAGCAGAGTCACCATCGTGTTTGCCATTGATTGTAAAAGAACAGAACAATTATCGGAGGACTGAACTTAGACTCACAATACAAACTCGCTCGTACAAAGAAAGCCTAGGGACGAAAACCTAGGTACAGCAGACTAAGTACGATTGTTTATTTTTGATTCTGGGGGTGACGATAGAGGCTCGGGAAAGCGACGGCCGCTCTGCCTTATTCCTTGGACGATCAGTATGCAGCCTTGGCTCGGGGAAGATCTGCTTGGCGTTGACGAAGAAACGCTCTTCTTGCTCTCCTCGGATTGCTCTCCTGGCTTCTCTCTCTCTGTGATTATCAAGAAGAAAGGGGGAGCTCTCTCTGTGTAGATCTCTCTCTTCTTATTTCTTTTGGTGCCGACCTCTCTCTCTCTTCTTCTTCTCTTTTTTTTTCACAAGGGAATGATGCTGGCTATTTATAAGAGTGGGGGGTGATCATTAGGGTTTGTTAATGATTATCTGTTTGGAATGTCGGCGCTCCTTCATTCTATCTGAACCCTTGATCCTGATTAGAGTGAATCTCGACCATTAATGCGGATAGCATCGTATCTCATGAGCAATTAATGCTAGCTGCTTTAAATCCTCGTGATTGATTATGCTAATGTCTGATTGCTCGCCACGTGTCCCATTAGCTTGATGATAAATGATATGCCCTGATCTCAGTAATTATGACGATGATGTCAAATATATTTGTTGAGATTCGGTTAAATCTCTTATTGATCCCATGCCACGTGTCTTAATTGTGAGTCCTGTCAGAGCCGCATAGGATTGACTATCCTCGAACCGCAGAGAGATACTCTTCCTGAGCCGCATGAGATAATGCCTCATCGAGCCGCAGGGGACGAACCTTCCGTGAGCCGCATATGCATAGCCTTTGCGAGCCGCATGAGCTAGCATTGTATTGAGTCGCAGGGATTGAACTCTCGGTGGGCCGCATATGGCTGATTTCTGCTAACCATATAGAGTGACTTCTTCGTGAGCCGCATGGAGCTGTTTCCCATTTAAGCCGCATGAGAGTTGCCACGTGGCAACCTAGGATTTCTGACGGTTCGGGTCAGAGATATTCTTCCTTTCCCGAAAAGTCTGTCATTATGGCAGTGTCATTATGACACTTTATGTCAGAGCAGTCACAGTCGCCAAGTCGTGTCAGAGCATTAAATGAGGCCACCCCCCCAAACGACCAGCTGTAGGGAAGGATCACACATGGCATCCATCGAGCCGCATGTGCCAACTGAACCGCATACGCTCTCGAGCCGCATGCGATTGAGAGTCTTCTTTGAACCGCATAGGGCCGCTCCTGTGTGAGCCGCATAAGCTTCTTACTCCGAGCCTCATGGATCATTATTCTAATATTTTCCATGCTTCTACAACTTACAGGAACATTGTTCATGTGAGTCTTTCTCGGTGGAGTGTACCCCCTGGCTCGAGTTGTGCACAAGAGTGCTCGAGCGACAGCGGAGTTCTACAGGTCGAGGCGTTGAGGCACTCGGACCAGTTTTGTATAGCTTTCCATTGACTGCACGCGTAACTATCAATGCGGGCCTTTGGTCGGCTATTGGCATAGCATGTTGGTTGTGCAAGGCGCGTGCTACCTTAGATTTCTTTCTACTACCCCAGAGGGTGTGTAGTATTCAGAATCCAATGTAGTGGTTGGCATAGCACTTTGGCCGCGTAGGGCACGTGCTGCCTTGGATCTCTTTACATTACCTCCAGGAGGTACATAACGTTCAGAGTCCAATATAGCCTTACCCAATGGGTAGGTAATTCTGTTAAATATAGATCTTCTCGCCGGCATCGCTGCCTCCATAAGCATGGAGCCACTGCGTGCTTCCTTCGGCGTTGTGCCTTTGTTAGACCCGCCACAGGAGAGCTACACTCTTCGTTGCGCTTTTCCAAAGTGGGAATCGAACGAGGCGGCATGGCAGTCGTAGTACAAGTCTTCTTCTGGGCTTCATCGGTCAGAGGGTTCTGGAGCGCAGTCCCCTCCGTGGTACTGCTCGTCGTAGTCGCCTTCGACACCTAGGTGCATCGAGTCTTCTTCGGTTTTACGAACCGCTTCAAAGGACTCGATTTCTTCTCATAAAGGAGATCTTCAAAAGCATGATGGTCAAAACGTGCGACCAACGTCTTCTGGGAAGATCCTAGCAAGTTGTTATCAGATTACGCCACTACCTTCTCGTTGGAGGAGAAGGAAGTCCCTAGCAGTCGCCATCTTGTTTGCTATGACAAAAGATTATACGAACTTTTTTTATTTTAAACGTAAAAAGAGTACCATCGATTCTTAAACATGAGATCTAAGTACAAAATTTCTAGGAAAGTGTCATGGTGGAGATCGAGCACTGCAGTGGCTCCTTTACTCCGTTGACGATCTGATGATGAGTTGAACTTGCTTTGGCTTTCTGGTGCTGGTGATTGAAACTCTAGGGTTACCAATCAAGAAGATGTCGAAGTTGAAGATTTTGGAGCCTCTTTATCGAAGGAAAACTCCTTCTATTTATGGGGAAAGCACATTTGCAATGTGCATAAGGATTGTGCAGATACGCTACACATATAGATATATGAAAATCTTTGAGACAACACGGTGAGCGCTACTGCTGAGCAGACACGTGGTAGGCACTGAGATTCTCTTCTATCTAGATCTTGAGGGAAGTTATCAACATAACTGAATAAACGACATATGGCATGTGCTTATTTGTTGATCGGATGGACCTGAACAGATTTTGTTCCTATCCTCGAAGTGGATTTTGTCTTATCTTAGTGGGCCATTGGTTTAAACAAACCAGTTGGATATGGCTCTCGTCCATAAGAACTAACTCTGTCCTTATCTGTGGTTTAAACAAACTGATAAGATATTGCTCTTATCAACAGAATCAAACCATGTCTTATCTTAAGAGCAGCGGTTTAAACAAACTGATAAGGTGGTATCCTAGAAGATATGAGCACCCCTCTGGCCAGCAGAGCTACGTCGTTTCGTAAGGCTGTGTCGTTATGCGAGCTGCGCTTCAAAGCTAAGCTTTTGATGCCATTGTGCTTCTGGGCAACAAGCGGGCTTGTTCTTTAGGCGATGGAGTCACTGCGCTTTTACTTGTGCTTCAGGCGACGGAGTCACTGTGCTTTAGGGCGACGAATGGACTTGTGTTTCAAACGAGGGAGTCACCGTACTTTAGAGCGACGAGTAGACTTATGTTTCAAACAACGGAGTCACTATGCTTTAGGGCGACGAGTAGACTTGTGCTTTAAGCAATGGAGTCATTATACTTTATAGCACGAGTAGACTTATGTTTTTGGCAACAGTGTCACCAAAGTATCAGATGATGGGGGCCGTTGAATGGGCCGAGCTTTTGGTTACAGCAAGGGCTCTACGCTTCTGAGTTGAAGTGATGGTGCAGAGCTTCTGGGTTTGAAGGTTCTGCACTTTTTAGACTGAAGTGAGGGCTTTATGTGAAGAAATGAGCTATATGCACTTCTGGGTCGAAGAGGGGGCGCAGGTACCTGGCTGCGCTTCTGAGTTGAAGGAGCTAGTTCCTATCGAAGTCTTTTAAGAGCATTTAATGACTGCTCTTCTTGATGGCCGAGTCGGTCGTCCTCCTCTTTAATTGTCGTCGTTATTTGGGAGAATTCGAGAAGTTAGTGGCCTAGGACTCAATGTAATGAACCTATTAAATGAGGTTCGTTGTGCTGAGTTCTAGGTTCATTCCATTAATTTGGACGTCTATGACCGACGACCCCGAGGCATGTTGGTTGGACCACACTTACCCTACATAAAGGAAAGTTTTTCTGAAGAGTCGTCTTCCTTTCTTAGCATTCCAGACGTTATGCTCGATCTTGACTTAGCTTCGAATGACCATTGGCCTTGCACAAGTCGACTGATAGTTGTGGATTCCTTCGTTCAAAGAAGTTGTGCCTTTGTAGAAGAACTACTGTTGAGTTTCGAGATGCACTTGAGCGTTTGGCTTAAGGAGTTTGAACCTGAACAACGTCTTAGAGGTCTTTGAGATCCAAGCTTTCGGATTGGGATTGGTTGCCAATCCGAAGAGCCACAGGTTGTGCTCTGTCCTGCTCAATGGCGGTGGCATGGCCTGTGCGGTGGATTGAGTTCTCGCTCGGGCCAATAGATGCTTTAGAAATTGGTTCATTCTGACAGCGCTGCGTGTCTGGGGAGGTTGCGTGTCTATGAAGATCAACCCCCTTGTATGGCGCATGTGAAGATTAACCCTCTTGTAGATCTTCAGATTCTTAGTTCTTTTCTTGATGAATCTGTAATAGATTCTTGTAGAAAGTTCTTTTCTTCTAATCATGATGAATCTATAATAGATCTTTGTAAGCATGATTTAATAAAGAGCTTTTTATGAACTGTGGTTTCTGATCTTCTGTCTGCACCTTTTATGAAGCTTTGTGTTGCGAGAATATTACCTGTGCTATTGATATGTCTGTGGATTTTCATGCTTCTACATGTATCATTTTCTAGGAAAAGCCTTAGTCTCTTGGTTTAGCAAGAAGCAAAACTCTGTAGCGTTATCGACAACTGAGGCTGAGTAAATTATTGCAGGACGTTGTTGTGCTCAATTTTTGTGGGTGAAGCAAACCATAGAAGACTATAATATGCACTACACTAAAATTCCCATTTATTGTGATAACACTAGCACTATTAACTTGACTAAGAATCCAGTATGTCATTCACGCACTAAACACATAAAAATTTGTCACCACTTTTTGCGTGATCACCAACAATATGGGGATATCTGCTTAGAATTTATTGACACAGACCATCAACTAGCAGACATTTTCATAAAATCACTAGCTGAAGATCGTTTCAATTATATGCGTCGAGAGTTAGGCATACTTAAATTTTTAGAGTCATAATGTGTTATGATTAATAAAAATACTTAGAACTTGATATTCAATAATTTATTAATTGAAGTTATTTTAGATACAAGCCGAAATGGTCCTTCTATCAACAAGGCATAAAAGCCTAAGTGCACAGTGCCATGTGTCTTGGGACTATCGCTAGCTGGGATCCGGCCCCTACAGCTAACACAAAGTGATGAATAATAATTAAATTAAAGAGTTAAAGTTATTGAGTTATTTTTATCATTCAATACTCATAAATGACCTAAAGTCCAAGTGGTTGAACTCGGATCGAGTTTTGACCAAGTTCGGACCGAACTCTGCGTCGACCTTTCTATAACAGCAGCGAAACAGCAACCCCCCTTTTGCTATTCTACCTTTTTCAATCTCCCGAGTAGTCGCCTAAAAACCCAAATCTCTAACCCTAGATTTGATTAAAGTCCTTTCCAAGCCTCAAAAACCTAAATTTTTGGATCTAAAGGCTCTAGAAAGGCGTTCTCTACCACTTTTTGATCCTCATTGAGGTATATCTCTATCATTTCCTTGTTAATTTCTTATAGCTTCTAGAATTCCCAATTGAAAGAAAACAAGAGATACTGCTTCAACCTCCACTTTGGAGTATAAGCCGGTCAATATATTCAGTCCCGCTCGTCCCGATGATAATGAGGACTTTAACTCGTCCCACTTTTTCTCTTTCGAGATATCGCTCTCTTGGTTTACTCATTTTAGGTATCGAGAAATTTGCTCGGAAAAGTCCATCAACTTTATGGTTCTTTCGGACGATGCTACTACTTTTGAAAACCTAGGACTCCAAGAATTTTTAAAGACTTCCCACACTATCTATGATAATGTTGTCTACAGGCTTTATTGAAACATGCAAGAAGTTGATGGCAGTATTCATTCCTGTGTTAGCGATAAGAAATTTGAATTTAGTACTCAAGACCTGAGCAAATATTTCCTTATGCCTGATAACAGTGACACTCTAGTCGATATTAACAAAGTTTAATTTCCTACTGATAAGACTCTTGACTCTTTCAAGGTAGCGTTGTGTCATCCGAGTTCGGTTTCTCGGTCACGGTTGTATGCACGTCACCTCAACCAACATTTCTATGAACTCCATCATATTATTTATTTATCTCTACTACCTAAGACGGGATCCACTGATGAGATCACACTCTTAGAGCTATCTGCCATGTATCATATACATTTTCGGGTTACATTTTCTTTCTCTAAGACTATGATAGCATCCATGATCAGCTGTCGGTGAGTAGGCCAAAACCTCATTTACCCTATGCATTTGGCAGTCATCTTCCAGAAATTTGACATCAATCTAGATTTGTGTCCTATCTTTGGAACGCCTTCTGAGCTGTTTGGGTTTAGGAAGTTTCCTTACCCTCCACCTCCACCTTGTGGGGCTCTACTTCCACCTGATCCAGCCGCAGCCCCAACAGACGCTCCATCTCCTGCAGCTCCAAGCCATACCATTGACGAACTATATCAGAGGTTTTATACTTTTGTAACTCTCCAGGGACAGCGACATCAGCAGTATTTAGCTCGCTTTGGAGATGCTGAGTTTTGCCATATTACTCAGCTTGAGAAATGGGATAGTTGATATTCAGTGGACGATGGCGCATCATCCCACTACACCGATGACCATTCTCCGTTATTTCGATTTTGATGGACTGAGACTCGAGGATCTTTTGACGTTCGGCTTCTTCGATCCGACGACAACCTAAGTTGATCCACAGCCTCGTGCTGATGACCCAGATGGAGCTCATTTTTGATTCATTTTTTAGACTAGCATTTTGTGGACTTGTTTGGTGGATGATGATCTTGTAGTGATATATTTTCTATCTTTTGGACTATTTTATTTGCAGCACTGTCTTATGTGTATTCACTTTGGACTTCAGCTGTAGTTGCTTTTTATTTGCTATGTTAGTTGGTTTCAGCTACTACGCATGTTTTCTTACTGCTACTACTGATGTTATCCTACTTAAGATGTTGGCTTATTATTTCATATTATTTTTTGGTATTACTTTCCTTTTTCTTTGTTGTTGTTGTGGCTTCATAAATTGCGGGGGAGCCGTATTTTAAGTACATGACAAAGGGGAGAAAGAGCATATACAAAAAATTTCTAGATTCAGAAAAAGTCAGGTATAAATTTTCAAAGTTACAAATTATTTGTTATATTTTGGTATAGACTCAAAGTTTGTTAATCATCAAAATATGAGAGATTGTTGGCCCATTGGTCAATGATCACACCTGATTTTGATACTCAAAGTCAACTTTGGTCGATACGCAAAATACATATATTGCTACGAGTTTACAGGTTTCAAGTTAAAAGAATTTGCATCATAAATCTACGTCCTACTGCTACAAAGTACAAACATCGCGTCGTCATCAAGAGCCAAATGCACAGGAATCAAGATCAAGCTTTTTTATATTTTCTTTTGTATTATTACTTTTATTAAGTCTAGAAAAAATATGTATGGTTGATCAGGATCGGTACTGGCTTAGGTTTTGCTCAATCCATAGACAAAAATTAGCCTACCTACCCGCATATACAAAATCCAAAAATCCACACTTCTAAAAAAGCACAAAACCTAACAGATTTTGCTCAAAAGTTCTAACCTAACCCAGGCAGAACTTTAGCAGAACTCGGCCCGAGTTCGGTCTTGTCAGTTTTGATATTTGGTTTGAAATCCCTCTGAATCTGCATCCAACGTTCGAATACGAGATTTCTGAATTTGAACTCTGCCCGAACTCTGCCCGAATTCGGTCTACTAAAATACTATAAATAGAGGTAAGCTTTCCCATTTCCAAATCATTTATTCCGTCTCTTCTCTATTCATTTTAAAGCATTTTTTACGATCCAAAGCTTTCAAATCAAGCCTATACCACTCTTAGCCAAATCCAGAACAGTTTTATTCAATTTGGAGTTTCGGAACTGAAGAGTTGTATCGGAGGCTGAATTTAGAAAATGTTCTAGTTTTTAAAATCGTCCTCTGGAGTCGGTCGTGCGCTCGTCACCAAGCATGGTGTTGTAAGAGATTACAAGCACTCAATTAGCTTGTGACATAGTAGATTAATATCGGGCAAGAGTACTCGAGACTAGACTGGTCCTTTGAAAGGGATACCAGTATATATCACCGTGTTACAGAGTTTGATCTTCTTGACTCTTACATTATTGTAATTTATTTACTGTCATAGTATATAAGTTCTGAATATTTTTAATTGGTAATATTTTTTGCTGCATGCGCATACATTCTATTCACCTCCTTCTAGAGGTTCTCAACGGTCCTAGACAATCTAATATTATCATTTTGTATTTGGCGTTTAGCCACCGATACCCATTTAGCCGAATATTCTGGATATTTAGTTTTCTCACATAATTATAATTAATCAGGCTGCAACTGACTATGGTTATGTACTGACTGACTCTTTGTCCTAGCTGATAAGCCTGATATTCTGCATAGCTAGTTCTCATGATCATTTGATGAAGTGTTAGGGACACCTTACTGCTTTATCTTATATGCTCATTGATTGTTATTCTTGTTTGAATGATTGAGACATAGATGTTCTGAGTGATCCTAGGAGACTTGATTGTAGTGTGCACCCCCAGGTTTGTGACAACCGTGATCACACCATGACATCTTCTTACCTTATACGGGATAGTTGGCCATGTCTGTCGCCATATTTCGGTACTAGGCGTGACATTTATGGATTGGATAGAATAGGTTAGTATATTTTGGACTAATTTATTTATAGATCATGGGTCATGTTTAATTATCACAAATAGAGTTTATAAAGGTTAGTATTTGTTATTTAGATAAATTATTAACAAATAGTAGTAGGTTTAATATAAATTCTAGAATTAAGTTTAATAAGATTTTTAGTACTAAGTTTAGAAATAGATTTTAAATAGAAATTTTTTTTCTAAGAAACATTTGTGTCTTTTGGCACAGTTAGCAAGGATTCGGTTTAACCAGCTATATATTTTCAGGCAAGTACTCCTTACATTATGTTTCTTAATATATTATAAATGCGATATTTTTTTTGACTAGTTGTGCCTCATATTGTGACACAATTTCGACTTGACATGATTCTAGTTCATTGTTATTGTTCTTATACTCTGTGCATCAAATCTGACTATTGCCTAATATTGTTTTTTGACTCTTAGGAAAGGGAAAATGCTAAGTAGATAAGTGGGTATACCATCTGGACTAATAGTTTGAAATATATTGCACGTTTGTTCGAGCCGAACCAATCTCAGTAAAAGTCTAACTGCCCACATATTAAAAATGGTATTTCAAAACACGTAGATTGCTAGTCGTATATTCTTGTTCATTTTTTGTTCCCGTGGCAAGTCGTGTTTGTTGACCCAAACCGGATCACAGTCAACTTAAACTTGACAATTAACAAAACAATATTTTTCATAGTCCAATTTGACACATCAAGCTCGAAATCGATCAACTCAGCTCATCGGTTCAAGACTACAGCTGCCTGAAGATTTACTGCTTTGTGTATTCTGGAGTCTGTAAATTTTACTATTTCTGAGTATAGGATAATGTATGTTAGATCATACTGAGGAACTTTGGGCTAGACATAGCCTTGTAGGTTTACTTAGCCAATATCCAAATCAGCCCATTCATCCAGAAGCCCATTAAGAACTTTCTGTCCATAGGAGACAGAGTTCGGGCCGAACTCTGCCTCCACACAGAGTTTGGGACGAAGTCTGCCCCCTAAATTAAAGGAAGCTGATTTTTAGGGTTTGATCACTACTAGTTGTCTAACGGCCAAAATTTTGAATTCTAGACACAGAATTCTGGCCGAATTCTGCCTACCCCGAACCTTATAAATAGGCCTTAAATTTTCTCATTTCAAACCATCCAATCTTCTCTTCTTCTTCTCTTACATAGCCTACATATTAAAGAGCTTTACCTTCCCATCCAACTTAGCACTCAAACTTCCCAACCGTCCAAGTTGCTCGGTACGATTCAGCTAGAAGTTTGAAGTGCAAGAAGTTGTAAGTCGCTTGAAAAAGTCCAAGTTTCGCCACAGCGATCATTGAAAGAAGTTTGGCGTGCTCTTCTGTGAAAAGGTACGTGGTTGTAACCCTATTTCACAAATAGTAGATTTCAATCCTGAGCTAGAGTTCTCAGGCCCGGACTAGTCCTCCACGAGGGAAACCAGGTTAAAAATCTTGTTGTATTTGTGCTTGCTCTCAACTATTTTATTTCCGTATTTCTTTTACTCTGATTATTTTGTTAGTAAAAAGAGGTTAACTTTTTAATTGATCATTTTCGTTATAAACTCTATTCACCCCCCTCTAGAGTTGCCTACCTATACTTCAATTGGTATCAGAGCTCTGTTCTCCCAACAAGGACAAACATCCTAGAGCTGATCCATGGCAACCACACAACCTATGTTTTCCAATCATGGTGAAGGACAGTCCACTCATAGGCCACCCCTATTTGATGGAACAAACTACACCTATTGTAAAATAAGGATGAGTTTTTATCTCAAGTCTCTAGACTTCGACTTGTGGAACATTATCACCGATGGTTACAAAAAGCCCGTCAGAATAATTGTCAATGGAGATCTCGTCGAGAAACACAACGACAAATATTCTGACGAGGAAAAGAAATAGGCGAGTCTAGATGCGAGAGCTATTAATGCTTTGTTTTGTGCAATAGACTGGAATGAATTTAACATGGTTTCGACATGCACCACCTCGCATGAAGTATGGAAACTTCTAAAAGTGACGCATGAAGGAACCACCCAAGTCAAGGAGTCGAAAATCAGTCGTCTCACTCAAGAATACGAGGCATTCAAGATGAAGCCTAATGAGACGATCACCCAAAAGTTTACAAGGTTCCTTGACGTCATTAACCCTTTGTCATCCCTTGGCAAACAATGTACAAATCATGAGAAGATCCGCAAGTTACTTAGGGGGCTACCAAAGATTTGGAACCCTAAGGTAACTGCTATCATAGAAGGCAATGATCTCACCACAATGTCTATGGAGACTTTGATGGGAAAGCTGATGACCTACGAGCTTGACCTCAAATACTTCGAAGAACCCGCTCCAAAGGCAAAAGAGGTTGCCGTAAAAGCTCATCGTCGAAGGGTTGATCATGAAGAGATTGATAATAACAATTCTGAAGGCCGTGATCAAGCTCTTCTAGTCCGCAACTTCAAAAAGTGCATTCGTTTCAATTAAAGAAAGAAGGAACAATATGAAGATGATGAGCAAGAACCAACGTGCTACGGCTGCAAGAAGACTGGACACGTTCGAAAAGATTGTCCATTCGCAAAGAAAGGCAACCAATATGAGAAGCCCTGCAAGAAGTTCTCTTCAAGAAGATATGCCAACACTAGCATTTGGCATGAAAGCGAAGCAAGTCATTCCGAGAAAGAAAATGACTCTCATCAAGACACCGCTAATGTCTGCCTAATGGCAACATCCGATAAGGTAACTAGAGAAACTCTCGATGACTTTACTTTTGATGAACTTGGCGATGCGTTTAATGATTTACTAAACGACCACAAGAAAGTCATTAGTAACTATAAGCATGCCAAGGAGAAGATCAAAAGCTATGAAATAGAGATTCAAAACCTTTCTTCCTTGCTTGATAATGTTAGAGACACTCCACCTACGGAAGTCACTAATGAGATGTCCAAGCTTAAGCTAAGCCTACATGATGCCGAAGCACTTATTAAAAAGCAAACACGTGAGATCACAGCACTCAACACTGAGCTTGCTGAAGAAAAGAACAGACACAAGATCTCTATTGCTAAAATTGATGGTTTAAATGCTAAGTATAATGAACTGCATGCTGCCTCTAAGAAATTAGAGATTAGATTGGGAAAACAGGTTGCACAACCTCAAACCCAATAACACAAAACACGTGAGATCATAATAGTAAAATACGTCACCCACATGCAGCACATAAACATGCTTACATATACACATATTCCCATGCAGCTCATAAACCACATAGACATTATTATCATAACTATCATTCTACTGCTACACACAGTCACTATCCTGCTAATCATCACCATGCTGCTCATAGACATAACCATCACCATACTACATATAGACATAATCATCATCCTGCTGCCACGTATAGTCACTATCCTGTTGTTCCACACAACTCTCACCATGCTGCATATAAACATCATTATCAACCTTCTCCCAACACAAATAGGCATGCTACTTGCACCTACTGTGGATTACATGGACACATCTCACCACAATGTAGAATTAGGAGATTAGTAGATTTAAATCTATATGTATGGGTGCCAAAGACTAACATTTCAGGACCCACAAGAACTTGGGTACCAAAGGTCACATCTACTCTTGATGTAGGTGGATCTTCCTCCCTCAACTAAAAGCAAGTGGATTCTTGATAGTGGATGCTCGTGACATATGACGGGAGACGCAAATCTTTTCGCATAACTAACGATGAAGAGGAAAGGGTATGTATCCTTCGACAACAACCTAAAAGGGTACATCATAGTACAGCTACCATCTCCAATGATGATGATGAACCATCAACCTCTACGACGATGACTACTAATCCTGAAGCCAACTCTCTGGAAGGCCTACCTAAGAAATTCGAGTTTAAACTGTCACATCCAGCGAACTTGGTAATATGTGAGGTTTCTCGCAGAGTAAGTACTCGTTCATCCTTAAGAGATTCGATTTCTAGCACTACTTTTATTTCTCAAATTGACTCTAAGAATGTCTTAGAAGCTTTTAATGATGAGTTTTGAATTTTTGCCATGCAAGAAGAACTCAACCAATTCGTAAGGAGCCAATTCTGGGAACTTGTTCCTAGGCCAGCTAATCATTCGATTATTGGTACGAAATGAGTTTTTCGCAACCAAGTAAATGAAGATGGATCAGTTACACGCAACAAAGCTCGCCTAGTAGCTCAAGGATATAACCAAGAGGAAGGTATCGACTATGATGAGACGTATGCTCCTGTTGTAAGACTGGAATCCATTCGGATGCTTTGTGCATTTGTAAACTTTTAAAATTTTAAACTTTTTCAAATAGATGTCAAAAGTGCCTTTTTGAATGGTTTTATTAAGGAGGAAGTTTTTGTAAAATAATCCCCTGGCTTTGAAAATCACAAAATTTTTGACCATGTTTTCAAACTCAAGAAAGCACTTTACAGCCTCAAACAAGCTCCTAGAGCTTGGTATGAATGCCTAAGTACTTTCTTATTAGATACAGGTTTCTCCAAAGGGAAAATTGACATTACACTCTTTATAAAATTTTCAAAGACACTATTCTTTTAGTACAAATTTACGTTGATGATATCATATTCGGTTCTACTGATGAAACTCTCTGTCAAGATTTTGCTAAGTGTATGCAGAACGAGTTTGAGATGAACATGATGGGGGAGCTCAATTACTTCTTTGGACTGCAAGTCAAATAAACATCGCATGGAACTTTCATCTGTCAATCAAAGTATACAAAAGACATGCTCAAGAAGTTTGACCTTGACAACGTCAAACCAATTGGCACTCCAATGACTACTACAACCAAACTAGAACCAGATGAAAGCGGCAAATCTGTGGATCAACGAAAGTATCGAGGTATGATAGGCATTCTACTTTATTTAACTACTAGTCGCCCTGATATTATGTTTAGTGTTTGCCCGTGTGCTCGCTATTAAGCTAATCCTAAGGAATCACACATGTCCGCCGTTAAGCGTATCTTTCGATACCTTAAGGGTACTGTTATAGTGGGCTTATGGTATCCCAAATCAACATCCTTTGACTTTATTGGTTATTCGGATGTTGATTTTGCCATATGCAAAGTCGACCGTAAAAGTACTAGCGGTACGTGTCATTTATTAGGCAAGGCTCTAGTCTCTTGGTTTAGCAAGAAGCAGAATTCTGTCGCACTATCCACAATAGAAGCTGAAAATATCGTAGCTGGTCGTTGTTGTGCACAAATTCTGTGGATGAAGCAAACCCTTGCAGACTACAACCTATCTTTTTTGCACATTCCTATATTCCGTGATAACACTAGTGCTATCAACCTTACTAAGAACCCCATATGTCACTCATGCTCGAAACACATTGAAATTCGTCACCACTTTTTGCGTGATCATCAACAGAATGGCACTATCAATTTAGAATTTATTGACACTGATCATCAGTTGGCCGATTTCTTTACAAAATCACTTTTCGAGGAGTGATTCAATTTTCTTTGTCATGAATTAGGAATTTTAGATGATACGGTTATTCATTAAATTGGCCTGCATAAATATCGATTATGTCACGATTCTCTATGCTGAACTTGCTATGGGTACAAGCCGAAAGGGTCTTTCTGACAACAAGGCATAAAAGCCTAAGCGACACGGTACACTAGTCTTCAGACTACCGCTAGCTGGGATCCGGCCCATGCAGCTACCCCGTGGCAGTTTTACCATATTGATTTATGTCATAACTCCTTGTTTATTATATGGTTAATTTATTTTGTAGCCTTGAATCTCCTAAATTCTTTATTCTCTCCATTTCTTCCTATTGTATTTCTGCTTGATGTTCTGGCCCAAGGGACCATAACTCGGGCCAAACTCTGTCCCTACACAGAGTTTGGGCCGAGTTCGGCCTCCTTGTTCCAGAACCTCGGGTGGCTCTCAGCCGTTCATCTGTTTATGATCCAATGGCTCATATTTGACCCGACCAGCCGACGAACTCTTCTTAAACTAGGGATTCTCTCTCTCTCCTCTCCATTGTCTTCTCCAAACCTTTCTAAATATTTTTTTTTCCAAACCCTAACCCTAGAAGTCTCTAATCCTTGGGAAATCTCTCTCCAAACTCAAGGAGATCAATCTTGGGCTCATTCTCTTCCATCTTGTGTCACTTTTTCAGGTATATCTTCTTTTTCTTTCCTCCCTCTCAATTCTTTCTCATGGCACCTAGGTTGCTTGGTAGAGGGAAGAGACCAAGAAGAAGTATAGGTGAATCCTCTACTAATCCTCCATCCAATCCTCCACCACATCCTCAACCAATCCCATAACCTATTACTCCTCCTCATGACATGATCCACCCTCTATTCAACCCACCTCCACCCCTCAATTTCGACACATACGATGACCGTATTTTTGTGTCGTTAGATGCTTCTAACACATGGTTCGCCGATTTTCGTCATCGTAGTGGATTTGCCGGACATCCTATTACGTTCACGGTGTCTTTCGACTATCTTCCTAACTTTCGTGACTTGTGACTCGATGAACTTGTTGCAACTCGTGAACCTATCTATGTGAATGCCATTCAAATGTTTTATTACAACAGGACTTATGACCACGACCGTATCTACTTTCGTGTTGCCGGTATCGACATCTCATTTGATGATTTTGAGTTAGCCGATCTTCTCGGTATGCCCGACCCTAATACTTGGGAACGGATTGATGATGCCCAAGATTTTGTCTTTCCCGATGAGACCACTTTGAAAAGTTTCAAGGATGATCTTTGCTCTCCAAATGCACATCCTCAAAAACTTAAGGCTAAACATCTCAATAATAACTTTTATGAGCTTCATTGCATTATCTTTTCCTCGATCTTGCCGAAAGCTGGATCGATTGATGAATTTATTTACTTTGAGATCACTGCTCCTTTCTTTCTGTACTTTTGCGTTCCTTTCAACTTTCCTCGCACGATGATGGATTGGATGATTCATGCTCGGCCTAAAGCAAAGTCCTTGGTTTATGCCATGTATCTTCCTATGATCTTTTGTGCCTTTTATGTCCCCTTAGATCAGTGTCAGTCTTTGTCTCCTCCTGTCTATCTGACCAAGGCACGAAAAACTGTTGCTGCTGTAGCCTCCTCTGTGTCCGATGCCGCTGAGGAACCTGACTCTCCTGCACCCTTAGCTGCTCCTGATTCTCCTACTCCCGAGTACACTGCTATACTTGACTCTATTCAGACTATGCTTCGCGATCACTTCCATTTGAAGGACGAACGTTGGGCTGAGATGGATGCCTGCTGGATGCATATGGACTATCATACCACACTGCAGATGAGTGCGCTCAGCAACTCCATTCATGACATTCAGTATTCCATGGCCTCCCATCCGACGATGCCGATTCCGATGATGCGTGATACGTCTCACGACGGTTATCGCATTGACGATTCTTGGGTTCATTGCTACCCTGATCCGACCTTTGCATTTGTTGATCCCCGTCGTACCGATTACGATGGTGCGGGGCCTTCACATGCTCCATAATGGATATGGCTTTTGTATTGCTACTGATGCTTAGGACTATTATTTTTTTTATTTTGGCACTATGTTTCTTTTGATTATGCATTTATCTTTTTATTAGCCTTGTTAAACTATATGGCTCTGATTAAAACTGCTGTTAGCATATTATCTTTCATTATATGGCTGGTCTCTATATTGGCCTTCATTTTGATTTTTGTCAAATGGGGGGATCACTTGATATTTGCCTTAGCACTATGAATTATGTATACTTGGATGAGAACTTGTCACAGGAAATATCATTTTATGGGGGAGCAAATTTGTTCAAGTACGGGGGAGCCATAATGTGTCCAGGTATGAATATTGAGACATTCAAATATCATGTTTTGTCAATTATCAAAATGGGGGACATTGTTGACCCAAACCGGATCACAGTCAACCTAATCTTGACAATTAACAAAACAATATTTGTCATAGTCCAATTTGACACATCAAGCTCAAAATCAATCAGCTCAGCTCATCGGTTCAAGACTACAGCTGCCTGAAGATTTACTACTTTGTGTATTCTGGAGTCTGTAAATTTTACTGTTTTTGAGTATAGGATAATGTACGTTGGGTCATACTGAGCAATTTGGGCTAGACATAGCCTTATAGGTTTACTTACCTAATATCCAAATCATCCCATTCATCCAGAAGCCTATTAAGAACTTTATGTCCATATGAGACAGAGTTTGGGCCGAACTCGGCCTCCACACAGAGTTTGGGCCGAAGTCTGCCCCCTAAATTACAGGAAGCTGATTTTTAGGGTTTTATCACTGCTAGTTGTCCAACGGCCAAAAATTTGAATTCTAGACACAGAATTCTGGCCAAATTCTGCCTACCCCGAACCCTATAAATAGGCCTTGAATTTTCTCATTTCAAACTATCAAATCTTCTCTTCTTCTTCTCTTACATAGCCTACATATTAAAGAGCTTTACCTTTCCATCCAACTTAGCATTCAAACTTTCCAACCGTCCAAGTTTCTCGGTACGATTCAGCTAGAAGTTTGAAGTACAAGAAGTTGTAAGTCGCTTGAAAAAATCCAAGTTTTGCCATAGCGATCATTGAAAGAAGTTTGGCGTGCTCTTCTGTAAAAAGGCACATGGTTGTAACCCTATTTCACAAATAGTGGATTTCAATCCTGAGCTAGAGTTCTCGGGCCTGGACTAGTCCTCCACGAGGGAAACCAGGTTAAAAATCTTACTGTGTTTATGCTTGCTCTCAACTATTTTATTTCCGTATTTCTTTTACTCTGATTATTTTGTTGGTGAAAAGAGTTTAAGTTTTTAATTGATCATTTTCGTTATAAACTCTATTCATCCCCTCTAGAGTCGCCTACCTGTACTTCAGTATTTATCCTATTTATTATTGTTCTCTAGTTTCTCGTGTTGTAGGTTTCATGGTCATGACATCATTTAGTATCTAATTGTCTTGTTCGATTTCCTACTTTTACTTTACTACTTTATTTTTTATTATGTGATATTTTGTTTGGATGTACTTTGCTCCCGTCCTGACAGGATAGTTTACATATTAGGTCATAGAGCTAGAACATGAATCAAAAGATTACTTGGAGGATTTAGAAGATTACAATAGGGTTTGATGTATCAAATGTATTTGATGTAGTAGATGGATATTGAGATAATAGTTACCAGATTTACCTTTAGAGAATTGACATGTATTATGTACTAAAGATGATAGTGGACTTTGGTGATCGTGTGAGTGTGATGGGTTTGTTTCTTTTTTACTAGTTTCTATGATTAAGCAAAGATTGATTATTGCGAATCATTGGATGACTATTGAGGTCTAGGAACACCATAGGAGGCCCACCCGAAAAGATTAAGCAGCATGCATCTGAAGCCACTGAGTTTCCTCCTCCGCCTGTTACCCCGACTTTTACCCTGGATGGTGCCCAGTTACTTAGAATTTTCCAAGGGCTCATCGACTCCCAGAGAGAGCGAGCCACGACCTTCCAACTATTATTGCATATGCCCTTCGTACTCGAGAGGTTCTACCCCACCAATGTAGATCGTAAGGCAACTATGGAGACGGGGTGAATAAAGTGCAACAAAATAATTATCCTCTATTTAAAAAATTAAAGGAATAATACTAACTAATAAAATAATAAGAACATATATGAAAGTTAAAGGTAGAGAGTTCAAAGAGAGAGAAAACATAAACACCATGGTTTATACTGGTTTTCCTCTGAGAGGACTAGTCAGTCTCGAGAACTCTAGCTTGATGTGAATCCACTATAAAGTTGAACAAAAGCTTCGATCCGAAGCACTTGCTACTTCTTACAGACTCGTGCTTTTTAGCCAAAGCGCATGACTACTTCAACTTTAAGGTTTTAATAAAGCTTTCTTAGAATTTTCAAGTTTGTACAACTTTTAGAAACAAACTTCTAGCCGAGGATGTACTTCATCGATTAGGAGCACAGAAAGTTATTTTTGAGTAGATAAGAAGATTAAGGCTCAAAGGAGTAGATAAAAAGTGAATAAGTGATGAATGAGTGATTAGAAATAGAGAAAAGCCTATCTATTTATATGTTTTTATGATACCGAATTTGGGCCGAGTTTGGTCTTCTAATGTTCAAAAAAATAATCGTTGTAAGCCGATTTACCAGGAGAGGAGGCTAACTAGTGTTTCTGTTTTGGGTAACCAAATTCGGTGCTAGTCGGACAAAACTCGATCATAGTTCGGGCAGTATTGGGTAACAGAATTCGGTGCTTTGTTGGAAGTTGTTTGGTCATCTTCATCATCACTATCACTAGCTTGTTGGCCTAAATTGGATCGTAGTCAACCTAATCTTGATAATTAACAAATTGATATTTGACATGATCCAACTCGATACATAAATCGTCATCAAGCTACAAATCAGACGACTATCACATATCAAATCAGACAATCATCATCGACGACTGCTCGACGAATACTGCTAGAACTTGTCATCGGAAGTCTATATTTTTTACACTTTTATTGAGTCTAGGCTAATGTACATTGAGTCACACTGAGTACCTCAACCATAGACTAGATAACCAAAAGCACCACAAACAAAAAGCCAAACTGCTAAAGCCCAACAAGCCCATGAGCATTTTGTCTCCAAGGAGGCAGAGTTCAGGCCGAACTCTGCCCCCACACAGAATTCGGGCCGAACTCTATCTCCTAATTTCCAGGAGATAATTTTTAGGGATTGCACATTGCAAATTGTCCAACGGCCAAAATTTTGAATTTTTGGACATAGTTCTGGACGAACTCTGCCTCCCAGAACTAGTATATATATTGGCACCCTTTTCTTCCATTTCAAATCATCCAATCTTCTCTTCTCTTCTACTCTTATAGCCTATACATCCTAAAGAGCCATACTCTTCTCATCTACTAGCCACAAAACTTTCCAAGCCTATAAGGTGCTCGGTGCGAGTCAATTAGAAGTTTGTGTGCAAGAGTCTTGAAGAAGTCATTTGGAAAATTCCAAGTTTTGCCTCAGCGATCTTTCAAGAAGTTGGCATGCTCTTCTGAGTAAATGCACGTGGATGTAAAGTTATTTCACAAATAGTGGATTTTAATCCTGAGCTAGAGTTCTCAGGCCTGGACTAGTCCTCCACGATAAAAATCAGGTTAAAAATTGCTGTGTCTGCATATGCTCTCTGATCTTCATCTAATTTCCGCACTATACTCTGATTAATTACTTGCTAGTTGGGATTGAATAGAGTTAATTTTTTAATTGTTCATTATTGACACAAGTACTCTATTCACCCCCCCTTTAGAGTTGTCTATACGTACTTCAATTGGTATCAGAGCCCGATTCTATTGATACAGGATTTACATCCCAGAGTTGATCCATGGCAACCACACAACCCATCTCTACCAACTATGGTGAGGGTCAATCCACAAATAGGCCACCCCTATTTGATGGGACCAACTACACATATTGGAAGATAATGGGTTTTTATCTTAAGTCTCTAGACTTTGACCGGTGGACTGTAGTCACTGATGGCTACAAGAAACCTCCCAGAATAACTATCGAGGGGAGTCTCATTAAGAAACCCCATGACAAGTATACTGAGTAGGAGAAGAAACATGTAAGTCTAGACGCTAGGGCTATTAATGCTCTCTTCTGTGCCATATACAAGACTGAATTCAACAGGGTCTCCACCTGCACCACCTCGTACGAAGTATGGAAGCTTTTGGAGGTGACTCATAAAGGGACCACACAAGTCAAAGAATCAAAAGTCAGTCGTTTGACACAGGAGTACGAGGCTTTCAAGATGAAGCCAAATGAGACGATCACTCAAATGTTCACCAGATTCCTCGACATCGTCAACCTGTTATCTGTTTCACTTAACAAAATGCTTGGAGAAATTGGCTTTTGAAAATAAAACGAGAAAAAGTACAAGAAGTACAAATTTGATTCTGGAAAAGTATTGCTATAGAAGTCTGATCTGTAAATGATCACTTTGTTCCTTGGACCATATGATGATGATGAAGATCGCTGCTTGAAGTTGAACAACCAGAAGAACTAAGTCACCAGAAAGGTATCGACGCACTTGGGCACTGATGGCGAGGCCGAATGCTTTCCTGCTTTGCTTCACTCTGTTCTGGAAGAAAGGTTGAAGAAGAATGCTCTCGAAAATCAAAATCTCTAAGTTCTGATCTCTGTATTCTCTCCTGTCTCTATGTGTGTGTCCCTTGAGAAAAATAAGTCCATTTATAGGCTTGGGCTCTTGTGCGTAAAAACTCAGCGAAAGTTCCGTCTTTACGCCAACAATCGCCACCCACGACCAAAGTCATCCTCTGTATATGTTGACACGTGTCCCATCATTTCATTAAGAATAGGATGCATGTACACACGTTCTTCGGAATGTGTGGCATGAAAGCCATGTAGGCAAACCACGTTCTAAGCTGGTCAGAAGAATAGGGCGTAAAACAACCCCAATGTACTCTGAGCGTAAAGTAGTAGACTAGGCGTAAAGTAGCCCTGACATAGACTTTCCGCGTAAAGTGGTTGTTAAATAACCTTGAGCGTAAAAGTAGCTCAAAAAGACTTTACGCACACGTCAACTGTTGAGCGTAAAATCTCGTATAGTCTTCATGCGTAAAAGAAGCCATAGTGTGAGCGTAAAGTAGCTCAATCCACATACTAAATGACAACATTGGTCTCTGTGTTAAAACAAATCCCTTTGAATTCTGTGATATATGCCATCATTAATATCTCCATGTCAGAGTTTGCATTAAATGCGAGACTTGACAGCTTTGTCCAGCGTAATAGTGGCTGATCTGTCCTTGGCGTAAAAGTCATGGGTGTTGACCCGAGCGTAAAATGATCTGCATGCTTTAGGCGTAAAGTGATTAGCCTTGTCTTGGGCGTAAAGTATTTAGCCTCTCTGCGGCGTAAAGTAGATCAATTGGAGTGGAATGATCTATCACTTTGACTCTTTCTTTGAAGCACTTTTTACGCTCCTACAAGACCCCCTTCAAAGTTTTCAAATATCTCTAAAATTTGGAACACTTTGAACAGAAGCGTAAAAATTGAGTTTTGACCAGTCAGCGTAAAATTCGGGATACGCAACAGTCATTCACGTAAAAGCGGAGATATTCAACAGTCGGCGTAAAATCTGGAATTTGAACCGATTTGAAATCTCCCTATAAATAGGGTTCTTCGGAGAGAGAAAACACTTTTACTCATCTTTTTGCAATCTCGAATTCCTTTGCTCTGTCTTTCTTCGAAACCCTCACTTTGATCCGATGGCTCCCAAGAAATCATCCGCCGCCAGCAACAAGGGGAAAAAACCTGCCGTTGATTCATCGTCGGCTCCCATTCAGTCGTCAACACCACATCGACAACCCAACCCAGCCGTAGCTCCGCCTATGATGGGTAAAACCCTATTCTTTGGCTGGGATAACTCGTCGAGGAAGGAAAAGATAACCCAAACCTTCAGATTTTACGCCCATGTCGTACATGTTAGCGTAAAAACTGAAATGACAATATACGCCCACGTTGTACGTGTTAGCGTAAAAAATAAAAAGTGCACGCCCACGTTATACGTGTCAGCGTAAAATTTGGATTACGCCCATAATTAATGTGCTAGCGTAAAACTTAACTACGCTCATGTTCATACATGCCAGCGTAAAAAGTTATATTACGCTCACATTAACGTGTGGTAGCATAAAATTCATCAATCACTGAGAGACTTCGTAAAACAAAGACTTCATAAACTTTTATCAACTTTTAGTCAGCGTAAAAGTCATAAAACTTCCAAACTAATGTGATCTCTTTTGTCCTTTTGTCAGTGGATTTGCAAGTTCACCCTCTCGCAGAAGTTTTTGGATCGTTAGTTGGCATGGTGGGTTCGAACTATCTGGAAGATTTATCTCATGTCCAATTTCCTCAGTCGAACCCTGAATATCCAGTAGAGAGGGCACAACTGATAGCAGCTCAAGGGGATAGGATGTTGTTATCCATGATGAATAGAGATTTGTTGACTTCACTAGATGCACAACAATTTGCAAAACCGGCCTTCTTGTTTGGGGATGCCATTGACTGTAAATCCCAGACACATCCCAAGAAGGAGTCTTGGGTATTCAAATTTGGGGATAGAGCCATGTATCTCCCAGATATGGACTGAGATTATCCTTTGTCAGCATTTTTCCATGCTACCCACCATCGACAAATGCTGTGGAATTTGACTCCTAATAGTTACGGAAGACCAGGTAGAATTGTTTTCAAAAGGGAGCATGCTAATGACATGGGGTATTTTGCTAGTATTCCCAATGGTGGTGTCACTTCTATTTTTGGCCTCATACCAGGAGCTAATCCCAGTGAAGACTCAAGTTTAATTCAACCAGTATAAACTCCGATGTTCGTCAACAAATTTATGAGGGCTGCTGTATTGTATCCTCAGACGAACCCCTGGCTGCCGGGATGGTTGACTCCGTTTAATCAAAATTGGATCCAGATAAGTATTTGGATGATGAAGAACTTCGAAGCAGAGTTGAAAGACCTTGGTTTATATGAGGCGATAGCTTCCACTAGTCAGGGCATTCCTCCAAACGGAAACCTATTTCTGGCCTTGATGGAAATATACATGAGTTCGACTGGAACTTTTGCCACTCCAAAAGGCGAAATGGGCCTTGCTCTTCATGAGATGCAGTTCATCTCGAAGCTGCCAATGAGGGAAGCCCCATATGAGGAATACGTTCCTTCCAACAGAGAACTGACTGAAATCAGAGAGACTAATCCTCAGTTGATTGAGGTCTATGAGGAACTGATGTGTCACTACCTAATTTGTACTACAATGCATGAAAGTACATCTCATCTGGCGTACATCAACAAGTGGACGACTTATCTCTTCTTCTATAAGGATAAGATATCCAAGGAAGACAAAGAAAGTTTTCAGGAAAACAAAGCTCCAACAATCAACATATATTCGACAATCCCTTCTAACAAAATTAGGGATACGACGATTGCCTACAAATTCCCTAATAAATATCTGTCTACAAAGACTGGGCAGTTCCCTGCCGGGACTGAAGCCGTGAGCTTCCTTAGATATGGTAGTCAGAAAATCTCTCAGAGAGCTTTGCTGGCAGGCTTTCTTTCTTTATGGTTGAGAAGATGGGTTGTACCGGGTATTGGTACTGTTGATAGAATCCACCGTAGTGTGCTATGGCCGGTAGTACGTCTGGTTTTTAAAGTCAGGATTAACCTGCTATCATCCATGGTGTGTCGAATAAATGCAGGTTTAAGGACCTTCGGCGAGGAGTTAATCAACAATGCTCCTCATCGGAATGTTTTCCCTATAGTAGAAATGCCCTACACTTATCTGATGGGCTGGCTGTTGCATCACAACTGCAGATTGTTACCACCAGGCCCAGGTGATGATGCGGAGGTCTTCCTCCAAAAATTCAGCAAAGCTACATGGATCGCTACGACTGTGGCGGATACCCGAGCAGTTCTAAACTATTCTTATGGTTGAAACTTCTTCTGTACCCGGCCGCAAGTTCCAGCAGATTGCTTCAGTGTTCAGTTTGAAGATAAAGTCGAAGGAAGAGTTGTATTGCCGCAATCAGTCTTTAGATGGCTTTAGTGCATCAGACCTTCTCATCTGATGTATAGAAATGAAGATAATTGTGCGTTTGAACCATACTTACCCAGTAGGTTTGTTCGGCAATTTGGGTATGACCAACTTCATGTTGGTAATCTTTCGACTAGTTTCCATCACTATGGGAAACTACTTGACGGAGCTAGGGGTTGGAGATATTTTGGTGCTGCTCGGACTGGTGCTAAATTTAGAATTTCGACCGCCACCAGAACTACAGAGCTACGTATACTTCATACGTATGCTCACTTTTATGCTTCAATTCGTTCTTTTGCCCACGGTTACAATATGAGGGGTAGTTTAAGGTGGCCTAAAGAAGGAGATATTGAGGAGCAGGTCAGGGTACCAGCAGACATCCTTGACGATACTGGCATTCCAGATCCATTTTTAGAAGTTATCCCAACAGGAGTTGGGGAACCAGCTGCAGAACCGATCATCATTGGCAAAGGCCGAAAGAGAAAACAAAGTGCAGCCGTCACACCTCCAGAGAAAACTCCAGAAAAGAAGAAGAGGTCTACCACAAAAGGGCCTTCCAAACCAAGAGTCCACACTCCAGAAGACGACATTTTGATTGAAGAGGATCATCTTGTCAGTTCTTTCTCAGTCCATCCAGGAGAGGGATCTTCAGCCCCTCCATCAATAGTTGGATCAGGAGCTGTAACACTTTTGTCTCCTGGGCGTCTTAGCACCTCACTCCATTTATCTTTACCAACCAAGGCACAGGTTAGAGAGGGTGCTACTACTGTATCCACCACTGATCAAGACCACATCCCATCAGATGAACCGGCTCTTGACTTCGAGGATGATGACTTGGATGGTGATTATGACTCATATCTTGAAAAAATGCACATATTCCATGTATTACACAAAACCTATACGGAATTATATACCATGATTTTGTATATTAACTTATTTTGTTCGTTTTTGCAGATGTCATAATTGTACCGAAGCCTATGGCTCCTGCTACAAGAAGAGGATATTTATGAGGAAAATGAGGAATCTGCTGATGAGGCTTCTTCTTCTAGCGAAGAGGGTACTGATGAAAAGGGAGGACAACAACCCGTGGTGGAGCATCAAGAAGCACATCCTGAACTATCCTCTCATGTTGAAGATCAGCACCAGAAAGAGGCTGCAATAGACCCCACTGCAGGTGATGATGAACCTGCTGGAGGAGATTTGGTCTTAAATAAAGAATCAGCTATAGAAGATTTTACTGCAACTGAAGCAGTAAAAAATCCTGTGGAGCCGACAGTTGAAGAAGGTGCTGAACCCAGGGAAGTGACAGCATCTTCTACTGTAGCTGCTGATTCAATATCAGTTTTCGATAAGTCAATACCGGAACCTGCACCAGCTCCTGCAATTGTCACCACATCTGCCAATATCACCGCCACCAGAACTCCAGAAACGGCTGGAGTAACAGATATTGAAGAAATTGCTCCTGAAGTTCTTGGGAACCAAATAACAGCAGTGACAACAACAACTCCTCCTCCGTCCGTTGTTACACCAATGGTAGCTATAGGCGTTGGAGATACAATCCCTGAAGCTCTTAGGGATAACTTGGCGATGGCAACAGTAACATCAACAACCTCGTCTCATCCTGCTGTCGAGCCAACCACACCTGCTCCCGACCTCTGAAGAAGAGATTTATTAGATATTGCCGCCACGCCAAGCTCCAGCGTAGAAATGAATCTCCTGGTTGAGATTTATACTAAAACTTTTTATAAAACTCTGGCAACTTTGATAAAGATGGTCCTGAATAAGGGTCTCAGCTATGAGATTTTGAAGACGGCAATGGCTCTGACTATCAAGAATGTTGCCATGTTCAATGATGTTGAGAGAGCTGCCACGTTGGGGAAAATTGTGGAGAACCTTGAGCAGCCGATTGGAGAATATCTCAGGTTATCAAATGAGACTGTTGAAGGCCTCATTCAGGAGGAGTATGATGCCTTAACGGCTGATTATCTTGCTCGAGAGACTATATATAATGCAGCTCTCCATGAACACAGTCTGAAGGTAGCCAAAGAGAAAGCCTTTTTGGCTGGCATAAAACCTGCACTGCATGGTCACAGAGTGGCTTATGATGCTTTGAACATAGATATTCAGAGCAAGAATGACAGAATTCGCGAAGTCGAGGCAGAGCTAGCTTGCTTGAAGGCTGAAAGGGAGAAGTTGATCGATGCTCGAAATCTGCACCTCATCCAAAGCTCAATTTTAGAAGAACAAGCTTTTGGGGCTGAATCGACCATCAGAACCCTTGATGAAGCCAAGGACAATTTGATAATCACCTTCGCTGAACTTTCCTGTATTTGTACCCCCGAAGCTCGACGTACAGAGGCTACCAAGAAGGTTATGAGTTCTCGTGGTAAGCGGTTAGAAGAATTAAAGAAGTTGCTTCAAGATGTTTCCACTCCACCTTAAGAGAGTGCTTTGTCATCTTTTGTCTTATTCATTTTGTAGTGTTTCCACCAGAAATGAATGAAAGATTTGTTTTGTGATCCTATCGTTTATCTGGAATTTAAACAATAGGTATGAGATAGAAAAACACTTATCAGAGGTAATATGGACGTGACAAGTCTTTTAAACTCAACGTATTATATCTATCCAGAGGTAATATGAACATGATAGATAATAAAATCGCGTTTTCTGTTTTAGAGCATAGTACTATCAGAGGTAATATGAACATGATAGTATGTAACTCAAAGAAAAGCAGATTAATATCTATACAGAGGTCAAATGGACATGATAGATAGGAAACTCCAGCAAATTTAATATTTATTCAGAGGTTATAAGAACGTGATAAATAATAAATTCAGCTTTCTATATCAACTGATAAGATGGAAGATAAAAATTTCTCTCAAAAGAGATGAGTACTCAGCTTAACCAAACTTTGGTAGCTGGGGATTAAGAAGACAGACATTATGAGCATATATGTCAAATATCGATAAAAGAAGTGGATGACCTAACCTATTTTATGGGAGAGGAAAGGAGGTCAACTCAAGAATGAATCCTAATGGAAAGTTGAAGATACACGTTCGAATTCATCATATGAGGAACGAGAGATATCCGATTCGATGAATTAGTTTTCTTTCGAATCAGATGATTGTGAGGAATTAGAAGAGAATTCTTCTTGTATATCGTCATTAAACATATGAGATGGATCATATCCCAATCCATGATGAGTCTTCTGATAAAACGGATCACCATATAATGGGAGTCGTCTACCTTTGCCTTGATTGAGACCTTGCATAGTCTTCAAATCATATCCCATGTTCTGGATAATCTTGATAGATTGTTGACTATACTTGTTAATTCGGATTCTTCCTTTGTCTTTATCATTCAGCTCATCTGCCTGAGCAACAGGGATATTTCTAGCCAGCCCAAACACAATTTGGTGCTTGTTTTTCTTATTAGACGGAACCACGAAATAAGATTCTTTGTGACGTCTAAAAGTTACACAGGCTTGTGATGAAGCGGCTACAGGTAGAAGATAGGGAGAAGATGTCAGGAACCTTTGAGCGGAAGTGAAATGACTCAGAGGTAACGAGGACATGGCCGTTTTGGAAATTTGTGGATCTGTTACCCTTTTTGTGCACTGGAAGTGCGGGTAGTGGATCATGAGGGAGGATCTCTTTCAGGAAGGAGGTTCAGAGGTATGGTCATACATGACTTACTATCTGAAAGAGTGAACGGAATGTGAGTTCAGAGGCACCTGCGGGTACATAACTCGATAATCTGGGAGATTGTGAGTTCAGTGGTACGGGAGAGTACATGACTCAATAATCTGGAATTTGGAAATGTGAGTTCATCGGCAACAATGGGTACATAACTCTATAATCTGGGGTATTGTGGATGTGAGTTTAGCGGCACCAGCAGGTACATAACTTAATAATCTGGAATATTGTGGATGTGAGTTCAGCGGCACCAGCGGATACATGACTCAATAATCTGGAAAATGTGATACGAGTTCAGCTGTACCTGCCGGTACATGACTCGATGATCTGGAAAATGTCGTTTAGACATAATATATCTTCAGGAACTTGCCGTTGACGGGCAACATGAGCAAGTCTCCATTTTTTTTACGAGGCGGTAAACACCGTTGGAGAATACAGCCTCAATAATAAATGGACTTTTCTATTTTGGCTGGAACTTGCCGGCGGTCTCGTGAGTCATGACCATCGGCCTCCGGACTTCCAGAACGAGATCGCCCACTTGGAATGTTCTGATTTTAACCTTCTTGTTGAAGGCTCCAAAGATGCGTGCTTGGCATAGCTCGATCCGTTGCTGAGCCAGGAGGCGCTTTTTACCTAAGGCCTCCAACTCTTGTAGCCGACGATGGTAGTTTTCGTCCGTCGTCAATTGATAAGTAAGAGCGACACGGAGCGAGGGTATTTGAGTCTCCAATAGGAGAACTGCCTCACTCCCGTACACCAGGGAGAATGATGTGTTTCCTGTGGCCGTTCGGACTGTGGTACGGTACGCCTATAAGCATTCACCAAGCTTCTCGTTCCAGTCGTATTTGTTGGACGATACGAACTTCTTGAGAAGTTTGATGATTGTTTTGTTGAATGCTTCTACCAACCCATTCGCTGCTGGATTATATGGCATTGAAGCAATATTCTGGATACGGTGCTTGTCGCAGAACCGATAGAAGGCGTGGCTTACGAACTGCGGACCATTATCGTGGATGATCCTTCGGGGCAGTCCAAAGCGATACATGATGTGAAGCTTGAGGAAGCTGATCACGTTTGAAGTTTTTACTTCTGCAAGCGGGACAGCTTTCGCCCATTTGGAGAAGTAATCCATGATTGCGAGTATGAAGCGATGTCCTCGGGAAGAAGGTGGAGTGATTGGACCAATGATATCCATCCCCGATGCTTTGAATGGCCAGGATGCCACTGTCGGGTAGAGAAATTCGGATGCTTGGTGGATGAAGTCCGCATGGACTTGGCAGGCTTTGCATTTTCTTGCATAGTCTATCGCATCTGCTACTATCGTGGGCCACTAGTAGCCCATTCGACGAAGACGGTCTTGCAATTTAGGGCCAGGCTGATGGGCCCCGCAAACACCGTCATGAGCTTCGCGTACGGCTTCTTTGGCTTCTGCATTTGACAGACATCGAAGCAATAATCCATCGTAAGATCGGCGATACAGCATTTTTGTCTCTGTATTGTAGAAGAATCTGAGAGAACGTCTTCTGATGGAAGTAGCCTCTTTCGGGTTCTCTTGCAGGATGTCGTAAACTACAAAGTCAATGAATGGTTGCCTCCAGTCTGGGACTTCGTCGATCATCTGAGCGGAATAACTCGCCACGAATTGAACATTGTTCTTGGGACAGACCAGTTCACGGCCTATCACATCCACCGATTGATGAGTATGATTTGGAACTGCTAGGGAAGCGGCAAGGCCTGCTAAGGCATCGGCTTCGATATTTCGGAGTCTGGGAACGTGTTCGATGAAGAACCCTTCGAACTACGAGATGATATTGATTGCTATTTGGTGATAGGGGATCATGTCTTCATGGAGGACTTCGTATGAGCCTCGGATCTGATTGACGATTAACTACGAATCGTCGTATGCTTCAAGATATTCTACCCCCAGCTCTCTTGCAAGTTGGAGGCCAATGACGAAAGCGTTGTACTCGGCCACATTGTTAGAGCAGGGTTTCGTAAGGGAGTAAGTGCGATTGATCACCAATCCGAAAGGAGAAACCAACACCACCCCGACTCCGACGACGATGTTGCCTTTAGGTCCGGTCCTTGAGGCGCCGTCGAAGAACATTTGCCATATATCATCGTGAGAGGTTGCATGCGAGTTGGAGACCTCATCTGGGATTTCTTTATATATTCTGGATGACTCCGAGCCTGGGTGGGCTGCTAAAAAGTCTGCCAGAGCTTGACCTTTAACAGCCTTTTGCGGGACGAAGATCATGTGATTGGGGGACAGCAATATTGCCCATGTAGCGAGGCGGGAGCTGAGTCCCCTGGTTTAGTAATGAGGACCCTGAGAGAGTTGACTCGTGAGATCACATGTATGGTTTGTCCTATGACATAGTGCCGCGTCTTCTGAATGGCGAACACCAGGACGAGGCATTCCTTCTCCACGGTGGCGTATCGGTGCTCTGGCCCAATCATCATTCGGCTGAGGTAATATATAGCTTGTTCATGGCCTGCATCGTTGTTTTGTGCTAGCAGAGCGCCGAAGGAATGCTCCATTGTGCGTACATAGAGCACGAATAGTTTTCCAGCAACCGGAGCCACCAAGACTGGAGGGTTCGACAAATATTCTTTGATGCTGTCGAAGGCACGTTGGCATTCTTCATCCCATACGAACGAGACGCCTTTCTTCATGAGATGGGTGAATAGATGACATCGCCCGGAGAGGTTAGAAATGAACCTCCTGATGTAAGCTAGCCTCCCTTGGAGGCTTCGAAGTTTCCGGAGATTTCTAGGGGGACCCATCTCCATGATTGTCTTTGTCTTCTCAGGGTCTACGTGGATACCCTGGGCGGTGATGATGAAACCCAAGAACTTTCCGCTGGATACACCCAAGAAGGATTTTGTGGGATTCATCTTCAGGTTGTGTGCTCGCAGCAGGTCGAATACCGTCCTCAGATCCTAGAGATGGTCTCCCTTACAGCGACTCTTGACGGTGATATCATCGATATAGCACTCCACCGTCTTGCGTAAGTGGTCTCTGAAGATGATACTCATGGCTCTTTGATATGTGGCGCCAGCATTCTTTAAACTGAAGGGCATGACTGTGTAGCAGTATGTGCCAATCGGTGTTCGAAATGATGTATGCTTTTCGTCGTCAGGAGACATCTTGATTTGGTTGTACCCCGAGAAACCATCCGTGAATGACATGCGTTCGAAGCCGTATTTGTTGTCGATCATGATTTCTGTGATAAGGAGGGGGAATTCATCTTTGGGACATGCCTCATTCAGATTGCGGAAGTCGATGCAAATTCGAATCTTTTCATTCTTCTTGAGGACCGGTACTATGTTGGCGACCCAATCCGGATGTTGCTCCTCACAAATGAAGCCGCTAGCTATGAGTTTGTTGACTTCGGCTTCGATAACATCTATGATGCCTGGGCGGAAGTGTCGTTGTTGTTGCTTGACTGGCTTTGCATCTGGCCGAATGTTGAGTTTGTGAAGAGCAACCTTAGGGTTTAGTCCTGGCATGTCTTCATAGCTCCAGGCGAACACATCAATATATTCTTTGACAAGTTCCAGTAGCGATTCTCTCTCTTCGTCTGTTAGGCTTTTACTGACAAAGATTGGTTTTGGTGAAGATTCGCTGCCGAGATCCACTTGTATGACCTCATCTTCAGTAGGAGGTGCTCTCTGTTTGAACCGCTTTTCCTATTGTGCATCCAACTGTTGGGCCCACGGCTCTAACTCAAGGATTTTAGGAATGTCTTCATCTTCTTCGTAAGGATCAGCGAATGCCATGTTGACTAACAGGACTTGTCTGAATACGTCTCCGACGCTGGTATCCGAATCAGAAGTTGGTGACTTGGTTGAATGTGAATGCTAATTGCATTCCTCATCTGAGCTTTCAGGGATCGTTGTGGGCGTAACATACCCTAATCCACATCGAGTCTTGCTACAGTAGTCCCGTGGTTTGCCAGCCGGGACCGGTGACTTCAAAGGTAATCGTCGTCCAGTGCCGTAGTTCAAGGCTGGCGTAGTCTCCAGGTCATACCCCTGTTTTTGCTTGAGGTGTTTGGATTGGGGGCTATAAAGATACAAAGGCAGTCTCCCGGCATCTGATTCAAGGTCGTCTTCTTCTATAGTGAAGGGCTGTGGGTCGTCCTTCCGGCCGAAGATGATTGGATGGTCCCCTTTCTCGATTATACGGTAAGCGTCTTCCATTGGGGTAAGCTGGTTTTCGGTGTAAACATTCGTCACCTGTGTGTGTAGGTGAGTACCTATACCGTGTTCCATAGCATATATTATACAAATCTTATTAAGCTCGAGGTAGTTCAAAGATAGCCCTTTATTGATGAAGTAAGGTATCTTTTCTAGCGGGATTACATCATCTGCGGAGGGAACATCAGTGTGGGCAACCACATACTTAGCTAGCTCCGGTTCCTCTTCGGCTACCCCCTATATAAATAAAGACTGAGAGGACGACCTAGGCAGCTTGATCGTCAGAGGTTCAGCTGGTGGAGCCGAACGTAGAGTTGTTGGCAAACTAGCGACCCCCAGTTTGGTACCTGATGCTAGGCGGGGAGTGGTTGGTTCGCTAGAAGCCCCAGACCTTGCATAGGGGCGACAATTCTTCTTGGAAAGACGTATTGTCATTGGCTTGTCAGAGGGATTGAGCTTCTCTGCTTGTGGCTGGCCGTCTCTCGGCAGCCTGATTGTCAATGGCTCCGTTGTGGGTCTTGGCACTTGGCCGGACCTTGGCAGCCGGATTATCATTTGCTCTTCTTGTGCCGAGAGGCTGATTGCGTCCTTACGTAGAGTGGCTGTAAGAGGTGCGGACTTGCCAGGTTTGCGAGCTTGGAGGTGGATCGTCAGAGGTTCTTCTGATCCTGTGGCTGTCTCGGTACGAGCTTGTACATCTCCTTCACTAAGGTGCCTCTTCGACTTTTCGTACATGCAGGAGTCTGAGTAGTAGGATTCGACCCCTTTAAAGGGATCGATGTCGGTAAATTCTGTCCTCACGAAGCCGTGTTTGTCGACATACTTGAAGCATTGGTGCAGCGTGGAAGGCACGATCATATAATCGTGTATCTAAGGGCGCCCCAAGAGGATGTTGTAAGAAGTATCTGCGTCTATGACGTAACAGGTGACTTTCGACTGGAGATCGTCGATTTGGCACTTCAAGCGAATCTTCCCAATCGGGTAGCTCCTGCCCGAGTTGAAACTGCTGTTGGTGGTGCTTGTCGACGTCAGGCGATGCATGGGAATGCGGAGATGATGTAACAGACCCTTCGGGATGATGCTTATGGAAGAACTAGTGTAATATAACGGGCGATCGTGTAGGTTGGTTTTGATGAGCATATCCTGCGGAGTTAAGACAATGTTGGGCATCGCTCCCGTACAAGCGCTGTCTTGGAGATCTGAAGGCGAGTTTTCTCCCGTGAGGTTGACATGAGCCAGATAGGCGTCGGCATTCTGGAGTGCATCGCTCAAAGCCGCGCGAACATCCTTTGAGAGTCTCAGGAGCTCGTATAATGACAACTTGGCCGGTGTGTTGGCCAATTGCGCCAAGATGTCGAAGTTGTAGGCCTCTCCAGCCCCTGTGGTACCTCTTTTCGGAGGGATTTGTCAAAGCGAGTCTCCTTCGGCCTAAGCTTGTCGGTCGTCGGAGGCTGGAAAGGTCCCGGAGCGTCAGTTGTAACGGGCTGATGATCTTCAACCGAGTTATCAGCCACAGGTTGGGATTGTGCCCCAGACCGAGTGACGACGGCTGTGACTTCTTCGATATATGCCGAGATTGTGCGGCAGGATCTGACTTTTTCACTCTTCTTCTTGCGAATGGAAGATGGTGTGGACTGAGTCACTTCAGATACCAAGTCTGGATGGACCCACATGACCTCCCCTCGTGATGTGGTGAGGGGCACTAGACCAGCAGCCTGATCCCGAGGAGGTAGAAGATTAGCAATCTTCATTATCGCCAAAGGGATGGGGATCACACCATCTTCAGCTTCTGTTAGAGGGAAGCTGCCAAATTGTATTGACACCATATTGGCTGCCACGGTTACCTCTTCGAAATCGATGGCCAGAGTGTTCGAATCGATGAGATTTTGGATGTACCGTTTTAGTTGGTAGCAATCGTGTGTAGCATGGTGGACATAGCAGTGGTAATGGCAGTACTTTGGGTTCTCCATTTCTGTCGGCCGAGGTTCCCGTCTTGGTGGAGGGAGCTGAATTTTGTCTCCTCGTATGAGCATGTCTAAGATGGACTTGACGTGGCCGTCTTCGAAGGAGTAGGTCATTTGTGGCCATTGCTTGTCTGCCAGTTTTGACTTTGGTTTCTGCACTGTGTCGGCCACCATAGCCTGCTTGCCCTTGTTGTCCCGATTGTTGGTGGAGCTACCCCCATTGTCGGTGTTGGCGTTGAGACGCCTGCCCTTGTCTTCTTCTTCTGAGATGTGCAATCCCAGTTGGCGAGCCTTCTTCAATCGTTCTTCGGCGCTTGTGGCACTGATGATAAACGTCTTCCAGTCTTTGAATTGACTTTTGCCCATCCAGAGGCTGATTGTTGGAAGCAATCTCTTTTGGCAAATTTCTATTAAGGAGGAATTCGGGTTACCAGACGGCAGCTTCATGGGGTTTGGCGAAACCGCTCAATATAGTTCCTTGTCAGCTCTTTTTCCCCTTGGATGACGTCCATGAGAGTGGACATCGTGATGTCCTGTCCTACTTCGTAGAATCTTTCCAAGTATATGTGCTTGAAGCTGGCGAAGGAGTGGATGCAGTTGTCCGGCAGGTTGCGATACCAGTCGAAGGCGACTCCTTCCAATGCCCCGATGAATAATCGTGTAAGGATGGCATCGTCATGTGGCAGATGGTCGGTGGTGACCTCGAAGTAAGTGATGTACTGACTTGCGGAGGTCTTGCCATCATAAGGATTGATATTGAATGGCTTATATCTTGGTGGAAAGGGGACATCCCTTCATGCAGCAGGGTATGGTTGCCGTATTCTGAGGTCTTAAGAGGTTTCTCGAGCGTGAAACATCGCTCGGAGCTCCTGGACCTCTCTTCTTGCTTTCCTGGCCTCATCCAAAGCAGTGGGGGCCGTCACTTCAGGAGGATTGTTGCCCGGGTTCGGTGCCGCTGAGTTCGAGTCCGTTTTGACCGCAGGACCCGCGCTTTTCTGGCCAGCCGTCCCTCCTTGGAGAGTTGGAAGGGCCACTTTAATCTCGTCTACAGACTTGACCAAGGCATGCAGTATGGCCTCCAGAGTGTCGATGCGTTGGCGATCGCTGGAACCACCTTGGTTGCTGTCCGTCATGAACACCATCTTTACATGAGGAGAGATGGAAGGAACGGTGGAGGACGTGCCCTCCGAATCATACCCTTGTAGTGAGAAGTCATCGAGGTATGTGGGAATGTTCTCCTCTGGTTCGGACACAGAAGGGATAGTACCCCCAGCTTCAGAGTTTGCTTCATCTTGGGAGTCGTGGACGTCCTCGGGGACGTCGGCCCTTGCTGTATCTGATGGGAGAGTTGTTTCCTCGGGCTTATATCCTTGGAACATCGAATTATCGTGAATGTTCTGAGGAGTGCTACCCCCAGTGGTGTGGACGATGAATCTCCTACTGTAGCAGATTTTGTCTTTGAACGGGTACCTTGGAAAACTTCGGTGGTGGGCACCCGTTTAGACGATAGTCTTTTAGTCATAATGGTTGAAATCTTTGGGCTAGGAGCATTGGTCTTCTTCCCTCTCCCATCGACGAGGATTTTTTGAGCAGAGTTGCAGGAGTCGACGGGAAGTGCCTCGTCTTCTGAAGACGGTTGTTACAGTCTTTGAAAGACGGACTGTCGGTCTTTTTGTACCGTCGCGTTATTGTAACAGTAGTTGACGATGACTTGACTGCAGTGACGTCCGTGAGAGGACTCTTTGCACCCCGAGGCACCTTCTCTTTTCTTGCGTTTGTGGAGGATAGCCTCACGCAAGTCAGATGGGTCCGGATCGACCATGTTTGCTTCCTAGATTTTGGGAGACTTTTGGGAACCTCTCTGTCCGTTTGCCGCCGGGGGCTGGACTCGAGTGGTTCTGTACAACTTCCCATCAGAGGCCCACATGATAGTATGTGGGACGCTCGGATGGTCAGAGGTCGGATCAGCGGACTGAGCTTGCCAAGCTCGTGCTGTCCTAGACTTTTTTACTCTAGTGCGTGAGGGCACATAGTAGGAAGAGTCTAAGGGGTGCTGGAGAGAGTCAGACATGTCTTCTTGGGAGCACAAGAGATCAGGACCATAGGAGAGGCGATCGAAGACAGAGCCGCGTGGAGTAAACGTCATGCAGCTAGAATCAATAACCTTCATGCGGCTGGGAGTCGTAGCCGCATAGGTCTTCTTCATGCAGCTGGAAATCTTGGCCGCATGAATGTTCTCCATTTGGCTAGCAGTCTCAGCCGCATGGTCATCATTCATGCGGCTGGCAATCTTGACCACATGAGTCTTCATTTTGCGGCTAGTGCCCTTGTTCGGTTTCTTCCTGGAGCACATAGAATCGCTCTTTGCCCCTGTAAGTCCAGCATCGTAGTGCTTTCCTTTGTCGGACTTGGGGACATCAGAGTCCTCTATGGCTTGAAGTGGGGCCGCACGAGAGTCGCCTTCTTCGTCTTGGACAGCAGAGAATACTCCGTCCAGAGCTTGGGAAGGCGCAAATAAATTTGGCCTCTACTCGCTACGAGCTTTCTTTGTGTGGGTTCGCTTCTGGACCGGGCCAGTGCTTTCCTCAGAGAGCATTTCTTCAAACGCCTGTTGGTCGAAGCGGACGACCATCTTCTGTTGCGTGGAGCCAAGTTTGGCTGCATCCGATTACGTCACCAACTCCTCAGCCGTGGAGAAGTTTGTCCCCAGCAGAGTCGCCATCATGTTTGCCATAAAATATAAAAGAACAGAACAATTATCGGAGGACTGGACTTTTACTTCACAATATAAACTCGCTTGTACAAAGAAAGCCTAGGGAGGAAAACCTAGGTACAGCAATCTAAGTACAATTGTTTATTTTAGATTCTGGGGGGTGACGATAGAGGCTCGAGAATGCGACGATAGCTCTGTCTTACTCTTTGGACGATCGGGTGCAGCCTTGGCTCTGTAGAAGAACTGATTGGCGTTGATGAAGAAATGCTCTCCTTTTAATTTCTCTCTGGCTCTCTGCTCTTTTATTCTCTCTCCGTCTCTGTGTCTCCTTTCCTTTCTGTGTGTGTCCTTGCAAGGGAATGGCACCTTACTATTTATAAGAGTGGGGGGCATCATTAGAGTTTTGCAATGGATACCCATTCTCAAAAGTCGACGGCTAAGGATCAATGAATCTGGGTCGCTCATCTAGAATATAATAGATCTGGGCAATTAATGTGATTGCCTCAAATCTTTGTAGGTAATTAATAATGATTGACATAAATCCCCTTGATTTGTTATGCCAATCTCGGATTTTCCTGCCACGTGTCTTTGATTTGCTTGTTTACAAATGATCTGATTTGATCCCAATATTTTATTGGGATTTGTTGATGGATTTCGGTCGACTTGATGCCACGTGTCCCATTATTATGACACGTGTCTTAACCGTGAACCACTTAGAGAATCTGAGCCGCCGGAGGACTGCTCTCCATTGAGCCGCATAAGGCTGGCCACGTGTCAAGGCTACTTGGGAGTGGCCCCTGAACATTTGAACCGCATGGTGGTGATCTGAGCCGCATGAGTGTAGGTGACCGCATTATGGGTGCTTTCTTCGTGAGCCGCATGAAGATAGTCCTCGTGAGCCGCATAGAGATAGCCTCTACTTGAGCCGCATGGGGTAGTTCTTTGTGAGCCGCATAGGATAGCTTCGGCCTAAGCCGCATGGGTAGCCTCTGTCTGAGCCGCATGCGACGGTACACGTGTTAAGGACGTATGAAGGTTTCTGGATTCCTGGGGATTGTGTCAGAGATCTCCTTCGTTTTCCTAGGAGTCTGCCATTGTGACAGAGTCATTATTGCATCTTTCTGTCATTGGTCAGAGCTGTCAGCCGTCAAGGCATTGAATGCAGTAGAGGACAAAGGAAATAGTTGTTGAGGACCACGTGGCTCCTCTCTGGGCCACATAGACGCTTGAGCCTTATGGGTCCCTGAGCCGCATGAGCTCTCTGAGCTGCATGGGGATCCTTGGCCGCATGGATCTTTCTTTATTCTTTTCCATGCTTCTACAGGGATATAGAATTTTCAATAAAAGGTCTATGATTGTTGAAGAATCTATTAACGTGACTTTTGATGAGCTCAATAGTCACAGATCTAGTGACTGTGATGATGAAGGTATACAAGCAAAAACCGATAAGAGTCCTGTGGAAGATCTGACTCATAAATTTAAATCATTAAAGTTTTTACCGGATCATCCAGAGACACTCATTATAGGTGATGTATCAAAAGGTGTAAGTACATGCTCCTCTCTTAGAGATTCTAAAATAGCAGCAAATGTAGCTTTCTTTTCTCAAATAGAACCTAAGAATATAGAAGATACCTTTACTGATGAGTTTTGGATTAATGACATGCAAGAGAAACTTAATCAATTTGAGAGAAACCAAGTTTGGGAACTTGTTCCTAAACCTATTGGTCAATCGATAATTGTTACCAAATGGGTGTTCTGAAATAAACTTAGTGAAGATGGATAAGTTCTACGCAACAAAGCACATCTTGTGGCACAAGGTTATAATCAAGAAGAAGGTATTGATTATGACGAGACATATGCTCTTGTTGCTAGACTAGATGCTATCTGCATGTTTTGTGCATTTGCATGTTTAATAATTTTAAATTATTTCAAATGGACATGAAAAGTGCATTTTGAACAAATTTTTAAAAGAAGAAGTTTTTGTGAAACAATCCCCTGGCTTTGAAGATTTTTAAAAACCTGATCTCACGTCTTCAAGATTAAGAAAACACTCTATGGACTCAAACAAGCACCTCGTGCTTGGTATGAACGCCTAAGTGCCTTCTTACTTGATAATGGTTTTTCAAAAGGAAGAGTTGATACAACTTTGTTTATCAAATTTTTAGATGATGACATTCTTCTTGTGCAAATATACATTGATGACATTATATTCGGTTCTACTAATGAAAATTTTTATCAAGAGTTTGCTAAGTGTATGTAGAGTGAATTTGAGATGAGTATGATGGGAAAGCTGAACTTCTTCATAGGACTCCAGATCAAACAATACTGAAAGGGAACATTCATCAATCAAGCCAAGTATACGAAGGACATACTGAAAAAGTACGACTTCAATAATGTAAAGCCTATCGGAACTCCAATGGCTACATCTACAAAGCTTGACACTGATAAAATTGGCAAACCTGTCGACCAGCATAAGTATCAAGGTATAATTGGTAGTTTATTATATTTAACTGCTAGTCGCCCTGATATTATGTTCAGTGTTTGCATCTGTGCACGATACCAGGCAAATCCTAAGGAATTACACCTAAGTGTCGTTAAGCGTATCTTCCGATACCTTAAGGGAACTTCTATAGTCGGCTTGTGGTATCCTAAAACCAAATCCTTTGACCTGATCGGTTACTCGGATGCGGATTTTACAGGATGCAAAGTAGACCGTATAAGTACCAAAAAAATGCACAAAACATGCAAATGCACTAAAACCTGACATACTTGATTCTTAGTCATGATTCTTGGTATTTATGTCACTCATGCACAAAATATATTGAGATTCGTTATTACTTTTTACGTGATCACCAACAACACGGGGACATCTGCCTAAAGTTTATTGACACAGATCATCAACTAGTAGACATTTTCACAAAACCACTGGCTGAAGACCGATTTATCATTATAAGGTGAGAGCCCGGCATACTTGAATTTTCTGATTCATAATGTAGTATATTTTTTAAATTTATTTTTATAACTCGAAACTTCGTAATTTATTTAGCAAAAATTATTTTGGGTACAAGCCGAAAGGGTCCTTCTGTCATACAGGTGTAAATAACCTAAAGCGACACGGTACACTAGTCTTCGGACTACCGCTAGCTGGGATCCGGCCCCTACAGCTAACCCAAAGTAATAGAAGTTATTAAATGAAGAAGTCAACAGCTATAAATTCAAAATTTTAAATAATACTGCATTTATGACATTAGAAATACAAGCAGCCGAACTCTGACCGAGTTCGGTCCACGCTGTTCAGATTCTAGAACCGAACAGCCGGCCCTAGCTTTATTTAAACTCCCTCTTTCTTCTACTTTTTCTCATCACCCAACCGAGAAAAACCCTCATTTACTCCCAAGAGCTCTTCCTCCTCCTTCCTCTCAAGCTTCTCAGGAGTCTAGTGGGCTGTTCCTCTCCATCTTCTTCCTTCTTTCTAAGGTATTCAATTATCTCCTTCTTTTCATCTATGGCACCCAAGATCCAAAACAGAAAGGTTGATTCCTCACATGCAGGATCTTCCTCTTCTGACTATGTTCCCACTAATGTCTTTAGTCCAGCTAGACCTATAGGATCCGATGATTTTGATTCTGGTCTATTTCCCGACAAGGAATTTTTGGACCTTTGGTTTGACTCTTTTTCTGGTCGTAGAATTTATGCTGGAGCACGTGTAAACTTTAATATCTTTTCTGAATATCCTTTCACGTTCGATCGTCTCGGCTTTCGTGACTTTTTTGAAGTAGCTGAGAATATTTATGATAACACTGTCCGTATGTTTTACTGCAACCTGCAAGTAAAAGCTAAAAAAAATTTCTATTCTTGCGTTGCTGGACAAGAATAGTAGAGAATTTCATCCGCGAACTTTTGTGCCATCCCAAACCTGTTCCTAGAAGAGTTTACTCTAAACATCTCAACCAAAACTTCTATGAACTCCGTAAGTTTGTATTCTCTGTTCTTCTTCCGAAGAAGGGATCCTCTGATGAGATTACCTTCCTGGAGTTGTCCGCCATGTACCATATTTACTTTGGCATTCCATTCTCTGTTTCCAAGACTATGATGGCTTGGATGTTCAACTACAGAAATACATGATACAACCTTGTCTATCCCATGCATTTGGCCTCTATCTTTAGAAGGTTTGAAATCGATCTTCAAACCAGTTCTTATTCCTCTACTGCCATAGAGCTTAGTAGGTCTAGGTTATACCCTACTCCTCCTCTGCCTCCTGGTGCTTAGCCTGTTCCAAATGCTGACCCCAAGGCTCCTCCTCCTGCTGCTCCAGGTTTTGACCCTGGCTTCTATCAGCATTTTGATGATTTCGTTGCCCTCTCTGCGCAACGTCATCAGGGCTATCTTGACTCAGAGTTCCGCCATATCACCCAGGCTCAGGTGTTGCGGAACAGCATTGGTGATCTTCACTGGAGTCTCTCCCATGACCCATTACATCCAGTTACCATACTTCCTCACCCTAGCTTCCCTGGACCCAGGTTCGAAGATGAGGCGACATTTCCTCACTTCGATCCTACTGCTGCATATTTTCCACCGGATGCTCCTAGAGGTGACGATACTCCGATGTGATGAGGACTTGAGCTAGTGGATTTTTTTGGATAGGGCTGATAGATGATGATCTACGATATAGTTTTTTTATGTCTAAACTTTTCAGTTAGACATTTATTAGCACTTTATGGTTGTATCTTTTCAGTTAGACATTTTGGTTGTATCTTTCTATTATGCATGACATTCTCAGTATTTTCAGTACTAGTGATTTCTTTTATGCACTTTATGAGACTGTTGTTATTTAGTTATCTCTCTAGTATTACTTTGTCTGTTTGATGAATATTGTTGGCTTCACACATTACGGGGGAGCCAAAACCATTTTTTATTGACAAAGGGGGAGAAGGAGTGCAAATACCGAAATCAACAATCAAAGAAAGACTACCAAAAACAATTTTTTTTAGGTAATTTTATTTGTTCTATTTAGATATATTTTGGTATAGACTCAAGTTTGTCAATTATCAAAATGGGAGAGATTGTTGGCCCATTCCATGGTCGCACCCGATTTTAATAATCGACATGAACTTAAGTCAATACACAAATTATATAAACTACTGCTAATCATTTTAGGTCTAGTGAAATCAATATCAACAAGCGTACTACTGCATCATCAAGCACGTAAATCATCAGTCTGAAGCTTACCTTCATTGGAATTTAGTACAAGTTATTTTACAATTTATTATGTTATTATGTATTTTATCTTTATTGAGTCTAGGATATAATTTGTCAGATCGACTGGGTAATACTGGCTTAGGTTAATCTTAGTCCACTTTTCTATACAGCTTACCTATCCTTATTCCATCTACCAGAAAGTTCTATTTCGTTCTACATTACAAATGTTTAACATTTTTACCTAGACAGAACTCAAACCGAGTTCGGCCCGAGTTTGGTCCGAAGTCTGCCCGAGTTCGGTCTGTTTAAATTTAAATATTTGTTGCCTCCAAATCTGTATGCAACGTTCATATGCAAAATCTTTGCATCAGAACTCTGCCAGAACTTTGCCCAAGTTCGGTCCCAGAAAACACCTATAAATAGAAGAGAATTTCTCATTCCAAATCACTCAATCATTTTTTTTTATCTTCTCTTCTCTATTCATTAAGTGTTTTTATCTGATCAAAAGTTTTTATATTACACCTACACTCCTCTTAGCCAAAAGCCAGTAATTTTATTTCGATCTAGAGTCTTTTGGTTTCTCAAGAGTTGTAAAGAGATTGTTCAAAGTATAGAAAGTATCACTATTGTGGAGCTGGTTATGCACTCTTCACCAAGCACGGTGTCGTGAAGTTGGTCGTGAACTTGTCACCAAGCACGGTGTTGTAAGTGACTGCAAGCCCTCAATTATCTTGTACCTTAGTGGATTAATATTGAGCAAGAGTACTCGAGACTGGATTAGTCCTCTCAGAGGGATACCAGTATACATCGCTGTGTCACTGAGTTTGATCTCTCTATATCTCTCTATATTTATTTACCGTCTTTTATTTACTGCCATAGTTATCTGTTTATAATTTTTAAATTGGTGATTATTTTTCGCTGCACTCGCACTCACTCTATTCACCCCCCTCTAGAGGTGCTCAACGGTCCTATATTAGATTCTTAAGAGCTTGAACTATTTATACTTCTTTCATCATAATCTCACGTACCTACATTTTTGGACCATCTTGACTAACGCCACTATTATAGCCTATTTGCAAGCTGACTCTTTTATCGAGCTTGTTCAAGAACATAAATTTTATTGGGGTTCCCCACTAACATATTGTCTAATAAAAATCAATGTATTTTGGTCTGATCAACCGTAGTGCACTTGGTTCGCTCTTCTTATGATTATTCTACGTAGATTGAGATATAGTATACTCGCCCTCTAGGATGTCATCCGCGACTATATTGACAACTCCCTTTTGAACTATTCAATCGCCTTTGAAACCCATAATTATAATTCGATCCCATCTCCCTTGAACACTTATTATTTCTTCATCACCTATTTTGAAAAACAAATGCCCGTCGACACGGAGTATTCCCTTATGGCCATAATAGTTGTAGACACAAGTGTAGTGTAGTCATTGACCAAGCCACGTGACTATCTTCATTCGACCTTCCCTGAACCCTAGATCTACTATCATCACCTTCTAAACACTTGAAACATGAAAAGAATTAGAATCGTTTCCTTGATCGTACCCTAACCTATGAGACTATCTTCTCTCTAGAAACTGTGTCCCTAACTTAATTTATTGTGATCTACTTGATTCCTTAATAGTCTATATTTCGTGTTTTATGTTGGTCCATTTTATTTTCGTACGTTAATTAACAACCCTCATTCATTACCAAAACCCTACCATGGCCATTAAACCAAACCATATTTTTCCTCTCAATTGTTTTCCTTCCCTATTCAAGGATTTTTCCTTCGTAATTTATGCAACCTTGTTTTTTATATGATTTACTTGTGCAAAAATAAAATTGTATCATGACACCCTTCAGTTATACAGGGCTACATGAGGAAACCCCATAGAGGAGATAAATGGAGTGGTTGGTTAAGATGAACATACGATTACGAGAAATATATAAGCGCGAATTATATGAAAGATAGATAAAAGGTTAAGAAAATTTTAGGTGATAATAAAAGGTTTTGTTTTGATGATACCACCAAAGGTACGAAGATTCTAGATTGACAAAATTATTTCAAGGACTAATCAAATATTGAAAATAAAAGTTTTTAAATTATTGATGCTTAAGGTTTATGTTGATAGATGGATACGAAGTTTCTACTAAGATGGGATTGATTTTTTTTAAACATATATGGACATGTTGGAAGAGGAAGATTAGAGAAGGATTATAATGTTTTGACTTATTGAATTTCTAGGAATCAACATTTTTGTGAGTTGAAATTTAGGAATAAATATCAGTTGAATGTCGATATATAGATAAGTAAGCTTAAAAAAATGGTTTTAAGATTATCCTAAGGATAGTTATCGAATTGAATAAAGGAAAGGGAGAACTATTTCAAGGAAATTTAAGTTTATGAGGAGAGATGGTAAATTAGATAAAGAATCGAGTATTTGATATAATCATAAAAATTGACGATTTTGATGAGATTGAACTTGAATCGAAATTTTAGAAATCGAGTTACGGTTCAACTATACCCATAAATTTATTCTCCTAGTTATCAAAATTTGCGATCATTCAGAATTGATTATTTTTCGTTGTATGCCTTTTTCTCCTCGTCGAATAATTTGATCGAGTTCGTGTCGATAAATTCTTTCTATCTTCTCAACCCTACCTACCATAGTTATTCATAAATTTTGAGGACAAAATTCTTGTAAGTTGGGTAGGATGTAAGCCTCCTAAATTTTCACTATGACTTAAATTTTATTTATTTTGGTATTGGTTTTTAAATTTTTTGTATTTGTACGACGAGTACGAATACGTATATATGAGGTATATTTTTTTTTCTAAAAAATTTATTTTAGACTTTCTCCATTTAATTTAATTAAGTATACTTTTTAAAAAATAGTATAAGATAAATATTTTCATTTACGTAAAGTTATAAAAGGCGTCATATTGAGACTTGCCAAACTTTATTTTATTTTATTTATTATAAAAAGGCTGTTTTATTTTATTTTATTTTATTGATAATTTAGAAAACTATGTTTTATGTAAATACCCTATTCCATGCGAATTACATAAAATTTAATTAATGTTCATATTTTAATTTTTGAAATTAATTTTTATTATTTTTATTATTTATAAAAAGATATTTTAAAACTTCTTTGATTTAATGTTTAATTAATTGTAGTGATTTAAATTTGGAATTGATCTTATTGATTTTATTTTAAATAGTTTTAGAGATAGGAATTTATCTAGATTAAAATTAGATTTGGATTGATTGAATTGATTTTAAATCGATTTAAATTACATGGTAAATTATCTAGTGATGGTTTAAACTATCATAGTCCTTTTCCAATTAGAAGTTTTCACCTCCTATATAAGGAGAGCTATTTTGCCTTTTTCTATAATTTCTAATAAACCAAAATTTCTTCCCCCAAAAGTGTCGTGCACCATGTCGGTGTCTACTTCCTCCGTGACGGCCTCGGGTCCAACCACGGGTGTCTTTCCAAAACTTTTTTTTACTTATACATTATTTTTTTCGTGTCCGACACAACGGACACAACTTCGACTCCGCCCATGTCACGCAGGATAAAACGCAACTTTGTCGTACACATCCTGACACGACATACCTAAACCCTATGCCTAAACCTACGCCATCCTTGACTCTGGCCATGACCCTTGGCCGACCATCCAAATTAACACGACCACCCCCGACTCTCTCGCCGGCCAGCTCGCCTGTAGCATCGCACCACACCCATAAAATAGGCACCCTTCACCACCACCACAATACAACCATAGCCACCCACAGCCACCATTGTCCCTATCATCTCCCTGAAAAACCCCGCCATCACATCAGACCCCCACCGCACGCTGTTCATCCCAGGCCATGGCGACCACCCACAATAACTACCGAGACCAAGACTACCACCGAGACATCCCCACACCATCGTAGCCACCTTCTCGACCTCGCCAACCTAGCGATACCGCCCTGCCGTAGCCACCTAGGCCACAGCCGAAAATCTCTAACCCTACCATGGGCACCACCGCCACGGCCAAAATTTCATCACTACCGCCACACAAAATCTCATCACCACCACCACCAGAAAAGAAAATTTTCATCACTTACCTCTGGTCGTTGGCCACCACGATCCATCGCATGCCCTAGTCATCCAGCGCATCCACCGGCGCCTTTTTTGACCCGCGTCTATTTGCCATGACAAAAGGTTATACGAACTTTTTGTATTTTAAACGTAAAAAAAAGTACAATTGATTCCTAAATATGAGATCTAATACAAAAATTTTGAGAAAGTGTGGCGGTGGAGATCGAGCACTGTAGCGGCTCCTTTACTCCATTGATGATCTGACGACGAGTTGAACTTACTTTGGCTTTCTGGTGCTGGTGATTGAAACTCTAGGGTTACCAATCAAGAGGATGCCGAAGTTGAAGATTTTGAAGCCTGTTTATTGAAGAAGAACTCCTTCTATTTACAGGAAATGAGGCACCTATGCTGAGCTGACATGTGGCGGACATTTAGATTCTCCTCTATCGAGATCTCGAGTGGTCATAAACATAACCTAAAAAAAAGACACGTGGCGCGTGTCTACTGCTCAAAGTCTTCTATTTAGATAAAGCCGAGTAGATCTTGGATTCTATCACAGAGTTGGATTTTGTCTTATCTTAGTAGGCCATTGGTTTAAACAAACCGATTGGATATGGCCTTCATCCATAAGAATAAACTTTTGTCCTTATCCGAGATTTTAAACCAACCTCTATCTTATTTGTAAGACCGGTAGTTTAAACAAATCGATTGGGTAGGACCATGCTTTCTGCACTTTTGGCGAAGCTTCAGTGCTACTGCGCTTCTAGGCAACAAGCAAGCTATTTTTCAAAGACGACAGAGCCTCTTGTGCTTCTGGGTAACGAGTAGACGTGTTTCGAAGACAAGAAAGCCTCTGTTCTTCTGAGCGACGGGTAGGCTTGTGTTTCGAAGACGACAGAGCCTCTGTGCTTCTAGGCGATGAGTAGGCTGCATTTTAAAGACAACGGAGCCTTTGTACTTTTGGGCGACGAGCAGGCCGCGTTTTAAAGACAATGGAGCCTCTTTGCTTTTTGGCGACGAGCAGGCCACATTTTGGAGCATCTGCAATTTTGGGACGACGAGTAGGCTTTTCCTCAAGCAAGGGTGTCACAAACGTATCAGATAAAGGGGGCCATTGAATGGGCCGAGCTTCGGGGTTGAAGCGAAGGCTCTGCACTTTTGAAGCGAGGGCGTCGTGTGAAAAAATTGGCTATCTGTGCTTCTGAGTCGAAGAGGGGGGCAGGCACTTGCCTGCACTTCTGAGTCGAAGGAGCTAGTTCATGTCGAAGTACTTTTTAGGATCATTTAATGACTATTCTCCTTAATGGCTGAGTTAGTCGTTCTCCTCTTTAATTGCCGCTGTTACTTAGGGGAATTCGAGAAGTTGGTGGCCTAGGACTCAGTGGAATGAACCTATTAAATGAGGTTCGTTGTGCTGGGTTCTAGGTTCATCCCATTAATCTGGGTACTTTGATCGACGGCCACGTGGCATGTTGGTTGGACCATACTTACCCTATATAAAGGGGAATTTTTCTGAAGCGTCGTCTTCCTCTCACAACGTTATGCTTAATCCTGACTTAACTTCGAACGGCCATTGGCCTTACACAAGTTGGTTGATGGTTGTGGATCACTTCGTTCAATGAGGCAATCTTTGTAGATGAACGCCTAATTGGTCTTGAGAAGTACCCGAATGTCCACAATGAGGAGTTTGAACCTGGGCGACATTTTGGAGGTCTTTGAGGTCCAAACTAAGGGGTTAGGATTGGTTTCCCACTCGATGAACCCTCTGTTGTGCTCTGTCCCACTCATCAGCGGCTGTGTGGCGTCGTTATGCTCGAAGAGCTGCAAAAGCTAATGTACTTTTGAAAAGATCCAGCTGTCGTGCTGTGGACTGAGTTCTCGCTCGAACCAATAACTGCTTCATTAGCTATATTGGAGTTCCTCCGTGTCTGGCTAAGAAGTATTTTGCTCTGGCGAGGCTGCACGTCTGAAGGGGGCTGTGCGTCTGGGGCCATGTGGGAGCAAACTTTGATGGTGACTGTATTTACATCTTCTATCCAGAGTCCCCTAAGGCATTTTTTGTGTTTGTCCATGACGATCACATTGTGAAGATTAACCCTTTTGTAGATCTTTTAGGAGTTTTTAGTTCTTTTCATGTAATCATGTATAGTCTGTAATAGATCTTTGTAGCCATGATTTTAATAAAAAGAACTCTTTGTGATCTTATCTGTTCTGTGATTTTGTCTTTTCTGTCTGCGCGTTTCGTACCTACGCTTCTGTGAAGATGGGTGGGTAGCAGGAACACCGACCTGCGCTTTTGACAACATCTCACTACGCCAAAACATACATTTTTTGTCAGTCAAAAATCGTCGTAAATCAAGATAAACGACAGTTTTGATCCGTCGGAGCACCTGTCGTTAATAGCGCGTCCCAAAATATAAACGACGGTTTGGACTGTCATTTGTTAGTTGGAAAAAATGACAGTTATTGTATGTCAAATAAAAACAACAAACTAAAACTGTCAAATAACCTGTTAATCGGTCCGCCATTGTCTTTTTCTTTTCAATAGTTAAGTCTGTCTTTTTTCTGGAAACAAAATTCAAAAAAAAATCTCAATTCATCAAAATTATATAAGCATGTCCATCCTCTATATAAAATTGAAATACATCTAAAAATATAATTTTATATAAAAATCAACAATCATCAACAATAAAAAAAATAATCAAATTGTATTAACTAATAAATGTATAGACTTTACATAGCAATATTCCATCAAAATCATTATGAAACCCCAATGTTGCTAGCTTACAATGACTTAGTTCTCATGATGATGAAAAAAAGGGAGAATATTATTGCTAGCTTACAATCTCAATTACAGTAGAAAAAAATTTTAAAACCTCACAAACTGGACTGAATATTTGGACCAATTAATCATTTTTCTAACTGTAATATCTTCAAACTTTCCATCTCTCGAGCAACATCTCATTGCTGTCAAAAAAATTATCGAAAATGAAATTATAAGCTTAACATTAACATTTATGTTAAGGTCAAAAACTACAAAAGAAAGAACTACAACAAAATTACCTTTTTATGACAGCTAAAAAGCATTACAAATAAATGTCATGAAGAACCAAATTCCTTCTCTTATTACTAGTGCTATGTCCTGAAGAATCAATTTATCCAATTTTGAGGTTAAATAACCATCCAAAATTAGTGCTTTCAAAAGAATATGCATGGAATTAGTACAAAGTAAACTTACTAATCACTTGCAACTTTTAACACATCAATGATACTACTACAAAAACAAAAAGGTTGAAGCTAAATAGTACAAAACCACATCAGCTCAGAATCATGGAATCATTTATAAATTTCTCATTTGGGGAAGCAAAAAAATAGACTTTCCTATGACTCATTAAGACACTATGTGTACTTGTGTGTGTGTGCACAGGGGATAGAAAGAAGCTCACCTTATTTTAATTTCTTGGATATGTTTTTATCTAAAATTGAATACAAAATTGTGTAGCTTTGTGAAAGATAAATTTGAGAAAAATATGTAATGAAGAATGACGACCAACTTTGTAGACTTGACAGCTAATCAGTGCGTGCACTTCTCCAACTTTGTAGACTTGAGCCCTGGAATCACCTTTCTGTTCACCAAGTAGCTCATCCCCTTCTTGCTGATATGGCCGAGCCGTCTGTGCCACAACTCGATGGACGCATCACTGACTGTGTTCACCTCATATGCTCCCTGTGCGCTCCCCTCCATATAGTAGAGACTGGACTTCTTGCTTCCTCTGGCAATCACCATCGAACCTCTGGAAAGCTTCCACTGACTATTCCCGAAGAAACTGAAGAATCCCTCGTCATCCAACCTTCCAACCGACACTAGGTTGAAACGGATATCAGGGACATGACGAACATCTTTGAGAACAGGAACTGCACCCGTCTTCGTTCTCAAATACACATCTCCAACGGCAACCGCCTTCGACACATTTCCATTGCCCATCTTCAACACTCCACAGTCCCCTGTTGTGTAAGTGGCAAATAGTGCCCTGTTGTAAGATACATACGGTGAAGCCCCTGAGTCCACCAGCCAAGAATTGTCATCGCAAGCGAGGTTTGTAATAACCTTATCACCTACGACGATCACATCGCCTCTATGTATCGAGGCAACCGCTGTAGTGTTCTCATCTTGCTTCCCCTTGTCGTCCTTCTTCTCTCTCTTCTAAGCGAAACAGTTTCGCTTGATGTGGCCCTTCTTGCCACAATGGTAACACTCTGAGTCCTCGTAAGGACCCTTGGACTTCCCCCTGCTCCTATCTCTCCCACCACCTGGACCCCTGCTTTTGCCCCTTCTACGGCTCTCTGAAACCAATACCTCTGAGTGGTGGGATGTGGATGAAGTGCCCTGAAAATGTCTCCGTATCTCTTCATTCAGCACCCCGCTCTTGGCAAACTCCAGACTGACCATGCCCTCTGGAGAAGAAGCGATCATAGATACTCGTACGGTCTCCCACGAGTCTGGCAATGTACATAGCAGCCATAATCCCTGAACTTCATCGTCGAACTTGACTCCCGTTGAAGATAGCTGGTCAACCACGCCTTGGAAATCACTCAAGTGATCCGTAATAGATGCCCCATCTTTGTACTGCAGACCCATCATCGTCCGGATCAGGAACAAAAATACGAAAATCACTCCAAACACCCTTCTGAATTCCAGAACCTGGCTCTGATACCACTTGTTATGAAAAAATGCGAAAACCTTTCCCCAAACTAAGGAGTACCTGCGAGAGAACCGAGCAATACAATACACGAACCAAAACACCAAAAACAAACCACGCAGTCACAGAGAATTTTTGACGTAGAAAACCCTTGCGGGAAAACCACGGGACGATCGGAGTCCAACCCTAAGAAGCCTTCACTAATGAAATAAAGGAGTACACCCTCTACAAACTTCTTCCGATCCAAATCGGATCCCCACAACACTTAGAAGCAAGAATAATGATTACAAGGCTACGAAGAACAAAGGACGACGAGTAGATATTACCCGAACACGATCCTCCTTCGAAAACAACCTTCAATCCTCCTTCTTCTCTTCCAAAGTTGCAATGGCACTCTTGCCTCTTTTCTCTCTCTTGTTGGTTCTGCAAGTTCACCCAAGGACCTTATTGAAGACTTTTCGTCGTGCCTCACGACTATTTGCTAGAAAGAAAAATACCTGGAGGTTATTTTTCTCTGTCGCCCTTATAGAGGTCTTTTCCCTTCAAATAATCTAAAGATTACATATAAATCTCAATGAAGAAACTTCAGATTCGAACTTAGAACCCAATGTGCCACCCAGAATCGATAACTACTCTCTATACTGTATATGTTAACTCAATTCCATGTCTGGCCTCCCACCAAATATATACAATTTTTTTTTGTACGACCTCAAAATTGACTCCAGTTAAAATGTTTCTAACCTTAAATTCTGAGATGTTAACTCAAAATGAAGACCAAGTATTAGGTGGTCTTGTGTGATGGTTTGGATTTTAATATGAGGGGAGCGTTGAACTATATGCCACTTGCCCCATCTCACAGAGATGCTTTTTCCACGATAACGACATCCAAACATATGCAAGGCCAGAGACTTACCATGGCCCCAAGAACTGGTCGCTTTATAGTTATGGAGCCATATTGCAAAACATTTGGGCATATTAATAACTCTGATTTGTCATCTCTGTTTCTGTTTGGGACCGTATGCATACTCCATGAAGCAAAACTCTTGGTAAATAGACTTTAAATAGTATGGTAGCCATCCAATTATGCTATTTTGAGTTAGTTATGTTTCAAGTATAAGCAACTAATGCTCAAAATTTTCCAAACCACCAAAAAGGAAGGTGAGTACTCTAAAAATTGGTAAGAAAATTCTTTTTTGGGCAAGATTACACCCAAAAAATCACATTCTAATCATATCTCCTTGGCCAGATGGTGCAACAAATAAGAGGACCAAACTGAAATACAATCAAGGCTGACCCCATCAGCTAGAACAGGTAACTGCATACTCGATTAAAATTTGAGACTCTTATATATTTCCATTAATTTAAGGAGTTTGGGTTCTGTTTCAAATTCCATTATTATTTGAACCCAAAAGATAAATCTTGTAGGAGAGGGAACTGATGGACTTCAAAGAATAGAAAAAGATCTAATATTTGAAATGTTACTAACCGCAGCCAATTCCTTCTCATGCTTAGGTATAAATGCAATATCTATCTTCCCATTTTTGAAGTCCTGAAAGTTTCATAAGCAAGAGCAGGAAAAGTGTCAGATATTAGCAAATCTATTGGGTGCATGATCTTATCATTTTATATTATGACCATCAAAACATAATTTCAACAGCTCAGTTAAGATTAATACCTCAATATCTAGGATGAACTTATGGTAATCAATTGTTGTAGGGATCCCTGTAAAAAGGATAATTAGAACATACATAAAATAATAAAACAAAGTAGTGACCGCTCTAGGCAATAATGGAAGTGTGGGTCTAGTTCAGTCAAGTCTACTTAATTGTTCTAATTAGCATTTAAACTTTTGGTTCATTTTACACACTTCCCCAGTTCTCTTTTGTCTTATTCAGGGTCATTTATGCAAAAAAAAAGTTATATAAGTTGTTTCTAGTTATATTTTGAGCATCTTTCTGTAAACTGAATGAAAGACAGCAAATTGGGATTAGTAATTGAATGAAAAGCTCAAGGATTCTGCCTCCAAAAAGAGTTTCTTCTCTATGGATCTCGTCTGATGATAATGAGTGTAAAATATGAGTTTTGAATGTCCCTCTCTTCTGATAGTTTATCCACAGAAGTGCCCTCCTTTTCCTCTAGTTAACCATTTGAACAACACAGTTCACAGTTGACAAACATCTCAGAATTTAAGGTTTGAAACAATTTGGACATTCCACAAACTAAATTTTATTTACATGTCGTAGGTTATGAAGCCAGTGGTGGATACTCAATAAATAATACTCTCTAATCAGCTGTAACACTAATAAATTAGAACCACATACATCATCTCCATCACAATAAGCAAAAAAATAATTAGTATTATATCTCTTGAGTACCATAAATAGATAATACTGATGCATATTTCAAATAGAATTTTTGACGCTCTTCTATCAAATAGAAAGAAAATGAATATTGACATTGAACTTTTGGCCAATTCGCCTATCAGTCAACAATTAATCATTCTACCACCAAGGCGTGGGTTTGAAACAGAACATCATCCTACAAAGAAAAACTAAATAAATTTTGCCCAAGGTCATATGCCTTCATAGATAACATAAGGTGGCCAAGCTCACACTTTAAGGAAATTCCTTTTTACTTGCTTTACATACTATACCAATCAATGAGAAATCAGTTGAGTCGTTGACAACCATGCCTCATACTAATTTATAGTTATACTAATGTAGTTACTTTTCCAAGTAAGAAATTTACCAAACAAAAAATCACCACTTCATTACATGATCAAATCAGCCAGAGTGACTTACCAGGTCAGGCGCGTGTGCCTATAGAAACAAGCAGAGTAGCAGCTTCCTTTTGCCAGTCAGCATTTAGTTCCTTCAGATAAGGGGTAAACTATTATTACTATGCATTATGGCCATAATCGGAAACACATACACACATAGACTCAGTATAAGAATCACCACTAGGGATGTTATCAATTAGGGTCCAGGTAGTTAGTTCAGAACCAGTTAGCTCTACGAATCCGATTTTGAACCGAAGCCATGTTTCGGACCCGAACCCACATAAGCTTAAGATCCAGGTCCTATACAAAAAGAACATAGCATGCGTGTTCGAAGCATGCAGCTGTAGAGGACCCCCAAGACCCTAAGCTCCCCCAGGTTGATATAGGGGCACATTTCCTTGAAAGGGTGACGTTGGCAGTCCCATTTGAGCTTTATGTAAACTAAGATCAGCAACCGTCCCACTTCCAACAGAAGGCAAGCTTGTAGAAGAAGGTAGAGGACAAGATTAGTGTGACTGCATAGAAGTTGAAAATCGATCAGCACTATATCATGGTGAAGCTCCATCCAAAAGACATCTTACGATTTATCACCTGAATAATAGCATGGTCATCGTGTACAGGGGCAGCCTGAGCAGGTGGTGCAGATTTGACCTCTAAATCCTTAAACAACTTGATAGGACAAATCAGAATGGAATCCTTGATAACAAGTAAGTTTGATCTTAATCAGTATCTGAAAGGTAAAAAAAAGATAAGTATCAAATTAATGATTATTGTGAAAACCATAATAATTATATGCAAAATAAGAATGGTGGATCAGATAAAACCTTTACAAATCCTCTGGAACATGTGAAATACTTCTATTATAATTAAAAAATGGCATCCAGTAAATCAGAGAGAATTCCTAAGGTATACTTCCATCTTCACAAGACTGTTCACCAGAAAATTCAAGTTCGGTCTAACTATTTCACTAAAATAATTCCTCAAATCAGAGACTTACTATAGGTTGGGTCCGACTATTTCATAAAATTTAGGCATGTTCGAAGCATGCTGGTGGTAGGTGGCCTGCTCGACATCTAAACCCTAAAATCAGAGAGAGAGAGAAAGAGAGAGGGGCTGAATCAACAAACCCTAAAATTCGATAAGAAAAAGATGAGTGAAGTACCAGATGTAGGTCAATGTCCTATCTACTTCGATGTTGTAGTTGAACCCTAATCAAACCAAAATATTAAGATTATGAAAGAGAATAAGTATCTAAAACCTTAGTCAAAATGAAATCAAAGAATGATGTACCCTATGGAGGTCTTCTCACCTCTTTTCCTCTTCGTCGGTGATGGAGCAGTACCAGTAGTCGGGGCGACCGATGCTGTGGATTTACTAGAGGGAGAATTCCACACGCTTGTTGTTCAGGATCTCCACCCGGTCCACACGGACGCAACGGATGCTCAGCAAACCTACGTTAGGGTTACGGCTGGATAAGGAGAGAGTTGGCGGTGAGGCCATGGAGGAAGTCTAGTAATAGTTAATAGAGCGGTGTCGAGGTAAAGGATCGAGCGCCTAGGCTAGGGGTTGCCGACGCCTGGATCCTGTGGAAGGGGAGGATGTAAAGATTTTGAGAATTGGTTCCAGCGGGTCGGTGATAGGGGCCTGGGTTTTGTTAAAAATTTGATTGCCAAAATTTTTGTTGGAGGGAACCTAAATTTTTAATTGAACTTTGATGTTAAACAACTATTATAGTCTGTCAAATCTAAATTTACTATTTTGGTAAAGCAGATTATGATGTTAAACAACAGTTTAAATCCATGGAAATGAAACGACAGTTTTAATACCTCGTTATTCGACAAATCTAACTGTCGCAAATCGTCCACTTTGGTGTAGTGTCTGCACATTTTCATGCTTCTACAAGACCCCCTTCAAAGTGTTTCAAACTTGAATCTAGCTCAGAATACTTTGAACAGAAGCATGCTATGTGGCCTTTTCGAGCGAATGCTTGGCGTGCATACTGATGGACTGTCGTCACGCATAGGCTTCAGCATTAAATGCCTTGAGGCATCGCTTTATTAAAGTTGATCTTAATTCCTCGTTTCTAGGGAACGGTCATCATGATCCCAACTTTTTGTTCCTATGTTGTTCGAAGAGTTCTCTTGATCAAGAAGCATCTTGTCTTCTTTCGCTGACGTGGCTGCACACTATAAGTAGGGTTTGTTAGGGGAGAGAGAAAACTTTCTTGCTTTCGCTTATCTTCCCAAAGAAGATTTTGTTAGAGTCTTCTTCCTCTTTCAAACCCTAACTTTTCTCGCCATGGCTCCCAAGAAATCAAGAATCGCAAAAGCACCTGCGGCGAGTTCCAAGAAGACTAAAGGAAAGCGGCCTGCTTCCGATGCCGGTGATTTTGATGGCTTATCGAATATTGTTGTGGTAGTTCATAGCGATGTGCGGCCGCCTATCGTCTCGTAGATGTGCTAAAGTTTTTCTTGCTAATAATTTTACTTGTGAACTTTTCCTGTCATAAGAGCGAGGATTCCCTCATGTAGGAATGAATCGTAAAGCGCAATACTCTAGAGGGGGTGAATAGAGTACGCAACAAAAAATAGCTAATTAAAAAGTTAGCAGCAAGATAACAGAGATATATCACAAGTAAATAAATGTAGACAGAGATCAGAAAGCAAACGCGAAGACAGCGATGTATACTGGTATCCCTCTTGTGAGGACTAGTCCAGTCGAAAGAACTCTAGCTTCCAGTTGAATCCACTATTGGAAAATATCGCAAATTTTTATACGAAGTCCTTGCAACTTCTGGAAACGCGAGCTTTGATCCAAAGTACTCGAACAACTTTAGTTGTGAAGTGTCTTTCTTCAATCAAGTCTCTGATTACAATCACTCTGAAACTTCTAGACCATACCGCACTGGCAAATCGACTAGAGGATTGTAACTGGCCTGGGATTTGAAAATGAAAGCTTTAGAATACTTTGGAAGAATGTAGTAAGCTTTAGGCAGAAGAGATAAAAGTGAATGAGTGAGTTGAAATGATTGAAATCCTTCTCTATTTATAATTTTTTCAAAGACAGGACTCTATCAGTAGTCGGGCAGAATTTGGACAGAACTCTATGAGAAAGTCTCGCCAAGATCCGTCACTACAGGAGGACCAAGTTCAAAATATAACGTCCACTAACCGAACTCTGGCTAAGCTCTGGCCGAACTCTGGCTAAACTCTGTCAAGGTTTTGTCAAGGTTTTTACAAATAGATTTTTGGGATTTTTGAAATTATTTTAAGCAGTTAGGAGCTTTTTGTAAATAGGGGGCTATTTTTCAAAATATAGGATATTTTGAAAACATTTTTAGGGTAGCCTATTTGCCAGTACGACTCGGTGTACATTGTATTCCTAGACTCAATAAAAGTAAAAATTATATTGCATACAACTCATACGACAAATACAGCTCCGGTCTTGAACAGATAGGTAGCAGTTCTTTGGCAGTTGTCTAAGAGTCCAAATTAACTTGAGTAACCCTTATATCGAGACAAAGTTTGATCAATTATTAAAATCACGTTTGACCATGACTAATGGGCCAACAATCTCTCCTATTTTGATAATTGACAAACCTTGACCGATATAACATCTTTGATCAATAAGATTTGAAAGATAATCAAAATTATACTGTATCCTGGAAAAAAAATATTCTTGTATCCTGCAAAAGATGTTAGATCCTATTTCTCCCCCGTTATCATTTAGCAAAATAATTGCAAAGAGAAAAGCTCCCCCACAATTCATGCATAAGGAAGAAACGTTGAAGAAATACAAAAAAATATAGATAAACAAATATTTCACCGGCAGTTTATATTGAAGCATAAAGAGATAGTACTATAACAAGAATATGAAGAAAGCTACACTGAAATAAAATACGCTAAGCAGAGCATAAACTAGATGTTCTCAATACATCATCGCAGTCAGTCACAATCTTAGTGTAAAATAAACTAAAAGATAGAGTACTAAATGATATCTTGGAATGTCGGAACATTTTCCAAGTAAACATAGACATAACAAAGTTTCAAAAAGTGGTATCTAGACAAAATACAACGCATCTAGATCACAAATCCTCTGAAGAATCATCATCAGCAGTGCCAGCACGTCCACCATGTCCGGATGGACCAGCTCCAGAAGTGTCATCTCCAGAAGGGTGTGGAGTAGCACCAGAACTACGATACCAATCATGTGTTACCGGGCTGAAAGAGAGTATGTACCGCCTCATCCTCATAGCGATAGCCGGAGACAGCTGTATCTCTGGGAAGTGAAATGGCAGAATGTCCAGTCTGGGCGAAACGAAGGTCGACAAAGGAGTTGGCAAGAGCCTAGAACCAACTCACATCAAGGAACTCGTGTTCCCTGGATGTGTCAGTGATGAATGTACGCAGATCCGAGAGATGCTGATGAATACCATCAAAGGTCATAGGATAATCCTGATGCGGTAGAGCAGGAGCAGTAGGAGGTACTGGACAAGCGGCTGCACTGTGACGTGACAGCTGGAGATACTTGGGCTCTGGGTCCAAAGCACAAGTTGAAAGATCAATATCAAAACGCTGAAAGATGCATGGGATGAACATTGCATAAGAAAGATTCCGATCTCTTCCGCGACAACGTCCCATCATCTGAATGATAGTCTAAGGAACCAAAAATGGAATTCCCTTGATAATATGGTAGAGGGCAGACAATTCAAGATTTCTAACATCATCCTTTAAAGTGGATTTTGGTAGAATAGTGGAATAGATGATGCGGTGCAACTCATAGTTAAATAAGTTCAAGTTTGCAGCCAGAACGAACACGGGCAGGTGCACAAAGGTCGTTCTTAAAACTGATAAGAGTCGTGCCATAGGGGAAATCAAACTCAATGATATCATCAAGCGGAGCACCTTCGTTGGGAATACCAAGGATTTCCGCTAGGATAGTATCATTGAACTCGATGTTGATACCGCCGACACGAGTTCTAACAAAAAAAGTGTCCAAAGCAAAGTTGCAAAAGAACAGTCTAATGGCATTAGTAGCTATAGGGTATTTGAGGGTGACAAGTCTGTGTAACCCTAATGCCTCAAACAATGGACGGTGGTCAGGAAACAGAGTCCACTTAATCGGGGTTCTAGTACATATGTTACGCATCGCAAAGTCAGCGTACCATAACAATGAATGATCATGAGTTTCAAAGTAAAACTTATTGAATGCACCGTCGGCCGATTGGACCAGAGAAAAGAGGGAATCCTCTGGTGGATTCGAAGACGAAGCCTCTTTACTGGCATTTGTCTTCTTCTTCTTGGATGGAGTGAATCCCTTAAGCATTTTCTCCTAAAAATGAATTTAAACTAATGAAGAGATAGAAGGAGAAGTTTATACCTTCCAAGAATTGAGTATGTGGTAGAGACAGAGATTCTCCGCACAAATCCAAATTTTGGATTTAAATCTCCAAGTAGAATTGGAGCAATAGGTTGGAGAATAACTAGGGTTTGGAGAGGGGTTCGAGTGGCAGCTATTGTTGAAAGAGGAGTTTGGAGGAGATGAAGAGAAAGAAGCCTCAGGTTCTGACTTAAAAACATATACCACCAATAGAACTCTGGCCGAACTCGGGCCGAATTTGCCTAGGATTATTTTGATTTCTTTTTTAAAATTTTGCAGGCCACATTATTTTCATCAACACCTTTCAATTATTTTATTCCAAGTTTAGTAATTTTAAATTTCAATTAATATAATTAATATTATTTTACAAATTAAATTTTATTACACAGCGACTATTTCAGATTAGCTGTAGGGGTACTGTTCTAGCTAACGGGAGTTCACTGGGGAATAATTAAATACCGCTTCGCTTCGACTGTAGTAGTGGTGACAGACAGACCCTTTGTAGACTTGTCTCAAAAACAGTTTTTGAGTATTGAAAAATAATCGATAAAATAAAATTAATTAATATTATTGATATCTAAAATTCCTAATTCTCGACGTAAATAATTGAAACGATCTTCCGCTAAAGGTTTTGTAAAGATGTCAGCTAATTGATTCTCAGTGTCTACATATACAAGGTTTATATCTCTATTTTGTTGATGATCTCTTAGAAAATGATGTCAAATCTCGATATGCTTAGTACGAGAGTGACATACTAGATTCTTAGTCAAATTAATAGTACTAGTGTTGTCACAAAAAATGGGTAAGTGTGTGTATAGTAAACCAAAGTCTTCTAAGGTTTACTTTATCCACAAAATTTGTGCACAACAATGTCCTGTGGCGATATATTCAGCCTCAGTCATTGACAATGCGACAGAATTTTGTTTCTTGTTAAACTAAGATATTAGAGCTTTGCCTAGAAAATAACATATGCCGTTGGTACTTTTTCTATCAACTTTACATCCAGCAAAATCAGCATCCGAATAACCGGTTAGGTCAAACGATGTGGTTTTAGGATACCATAAGCCGACAGAAAAAGTGCCTTTAAGGTATCGAATAACCGTACACAAATGTGAATCCTTAGGGTTTGCTTGAAAACGTGCACACAAGCAAACACTAAACATTATATCAAGACGACCAGCAGTTAAGTAAAGTAAACTACCAATCATACCTCGATACTTACATATGTCGACCGGTTTGCCTTGTTCATCAATCAAGCTTAGTTGAAGTTGCCATCGGAGTGCCAAGTGGTTTGACTGCTTCCAGATCGAACTTCTTTAATAAATCTTGTGTATTTGGCTTGATTAATGAATGTCCCATTGTTGGTTTGTTTGATTTGCAGTACGAAATTTTTTTTTAGTTTTTCCATCATGCTCATCTCAAAGTCATTCTGCATACACTTTAAAAATTCTTAGCAGAGACATTCATCAGTAGATCCAAAAATGATATCTTCTACATAAATTGAATTAAAAGAAGATTACCATTAAAAGATTTTATAAACAGTTCAGTATCAACCTTTCTTTTTGTAAAATTGTTGTCAAGTAGAAAAGATCGTAGACGATCGTACCAAGCACGAGGGGCTTGTTTCACACCGTATAAGGCTTTCTTCAACTTAAAAACATAATCAAGATTTTTAAAATCAGTAAAACCGGGAGGTTGAGCTACATAAACTTCTTCTTTTATAAAACTGTTCAAAAATGCACTCTTGACATCCATTTGAAATAATTTAAAGTTATGAAAATATGCAAATGCATATAGCATGTGAATTGATTCTAATCTCGCAACTGGGGCATAAGTTTCATCATAGTCGATACATTCTTCTTGATTGTATCCTTGAGCTACGAGTCGAGCCTTATTACGAGTCACTAAACCATTCTTGTTTAGTTTATTTTGGAATACCCAGCGAGTACCAATGACCAGATAATCAATGGGCTTGGAAACAAGTTCCCAAACTTGATTTCGTTCAAATTGGTTTAATTCCTCTTGCATAGCATCTAACCAAAAATTATTACTACATGCTTCTTCAATATTTTTGGGTTCAAGATGTGAAATAAAAGCAGCACAGGAAACTACATCTTTACTAGAGGAACGAGTACTTACACCCCTGGTAATCTCACCAATTACCAAGTTCTTGGGATGGTCTGCCAAAAATCTTATTTTTTTAGCATATCCTCTGGATTGTTGGTTCCGACTTCTGGTTTTGTACGTGATTTTCTTGGAGAATCAGGTGGTGCTTTGTGTGAAGCTTCTATAGGAGCTGTACTTGGTGTACCTATGTCTTCATCATCATTATCGATTGAGTGTTGATTGAGTTCGTCGAATGTAACATTTATCGATTCTCCGATGATCATGGTTCTTTTGTTAAGACTCTGTACCCTCTGCTCTCGTCGCATAACCTAAAAACATACCTTCATCGGCCTTTTCGTCAAATTTACTCAGATTGTCTTTAATGTTAAGAATAAAGCATTTATAACCAAATATTATGAAATAAGAGACAGTAGGTGTTCTATCAAACCATAGCTCACAGGGAGTCTTCTTTGATATAGGTCGAATTAGAACCCTATTGAGAACATAACAAGCTGTATTGATAGCTTCAGCCCAAAAGTATTTTGGTAGACTAAACTAATTTAACATTACTCTAGCCATTTCGGATAGAGTCCTGTTCTTACGTTCCACAACTCCATTTTGTTGTGGAGTCCTAGGGCAAGAGAACTCATGCAGATAACCGTGTGTGTCACAAAATTGCTTGAACTCTGCATTCTCAAATTCGCCACCTTGATCGCTTCGAATACGAGTGATCATGAAACAATTTTCTTTTTGAACTTTCTTGCAAAATGTGCCGAATTCTGACAATGCATCATTCTTGCATGCAAGAAAATATACCCACGTGTATTTAAAGAAATAATCTACTATTATAAATGCATATAACCTACCACCTAGGCTAGCAATTCTACTAGGTCCAAATAAATCCATATGCAGTAATTATAGAGGTCTAGTGGTACTTACAGCGTTCTTGGACTTAAATACGGATTGGATAGCTTTGTTTTTTTTACATTCACTATATACCGTATCCTTCTTGAAAGAAATGTCCTGTAAGCCTCGTACCAACTCACTACCAAAATATACTCAATTAGCGACGGATATTTAGCGACGAAAATTTTCCGTCGGTGTTAGCGACGGCTTCGTGGCCGCTCAGCGACTGAGTACCGACTACACGCCTTTGCCATTTTTTATTTTAATTTTAGGGGGAGAAAAGGTCGCATATCCGTCGCTAGGCTGTCGGTATTATAGCGACGGATGTCGAGTCGTCGCTACGTAGTCGATTATTTGGCGGGAATTGTGTAGGAATTTAGCAGTACATTTCTTCGACTACGTAGCGACGGATATTCAGTCGGATAATCAATAATAGCGACTAATTGGCGACGGATTATTAGCCGTCGCTATTCCGTCGCTAAATTTACGTTCCAGACTTAAATGAAAAGGCAGGGGGAACTTTTCGCATTTTTTCCAAATTCAATCTCTCTCCTCTCTCTCTCTCTCTCTCGCACGGCTTCGGTGAACGGCGTCAGCGTCCTCTCCTCTCTCTCTCTTCCGAAGGTAATCCCCTCTCTCTCTCTCTCTCGAACCCTCTCTCTCTCTCTTTCTCTCTCTGTGTCGCGGTTTTTGACGTAGGGGCAGCCGGGGCGGCGGGCTTGGGGACATTCAGGCTTGGGGCGGGGGCGTCGGGGGCTGGGCGGCGGGCTTGGGGCGTGGGCGTCGGGGGCTGGGCGGCTGGCTTTGGGCGGAGGCGTCGGGGGCTGGGCGGCGAGCTTGGGGCGGGGGCGTCGGGGGCTGGGCGGCAGGCTTGGGGCGGGGGCGTCGGGGGCTGGGCGGCGGGCTTGGGGCGCGGGCGTCGGGGGCGGGGCGGCGGGCTTGGGACAGGGGCGTCGGGGGCTGGGCGGCGGGCTTGGGCGGGTGCGTCGGGGGCTGGGCGGCGGGCTTGGGGTGGGGACGTCGGGGGCTAGGCGGCGGGCTTGGGGCGGCGGGCTTTGGTCGGGGGCGGCGGGGGGCTTTGCTTATCAAATTCATCTGAGTTTATATATTGGCTAAATAATGTGTTATCCATATTGGGTGTTATCCATTACTTTGGTGGTGTTTGGATTTGTAAATGTGAATATGGAGTTTGGGTTCATGGTGTATATGTTCATTGTGTCAAGGACAGTGCCAGTTCTTCATCTGCATAAGTCAGTTGTGTGCTTCTATATAGATGTATATATCTATACATCTAACTGTGATATACATATATGTGTATGTGTGCTTTAGAGAGTGACGAATGAATGGCAGGCCTACCATGCCACGGCTTGGGGTGTAATGTGTGATTGTAGACATGGTAGGAATTATAGGTAATTAATGCTAGTGTGACTAGACTAAGGTAGTGCTTGCTAGATAATACGGACAAGGTTCACAATATCGGTATCGAAATCGGTTTCGGACTATTCCTATGAGTATTGGTATCGGCGATATCGGTAGTATCGGCGGTATCGTATCGTAGTATCAGACTTTGGTATCGGAAAATAAATAATTATTAATAAATTATTTACATTTAAAAACATATATTTTATACATTTAGGCATAATTTTAAGTATTTCAGCGTTATTTCTTAGTAGTTTTAAAATTATATGAAATAGTAGTCACCCTTACCGATTGGTTTTGCCGAATTGACCGGAACAAAGACCCCCAATGTCGGTATCGGTCAATATTTGGTATCGGTCGGTATCGGATCGGAACATGCCAAACCGTATCGGTATCGGCCGTATCGGATCGGTATCGGCCGATACTTTAAACCATGCTATCGGTATCGAACTATCGGTATCGGTATCGCACTATCGGTATCGGTATCGATATCGCACTATCGGTATCGAACTATCGGTATCGAACTATCGGTATCGGTATCGCACTATCGGTGTCGGCCGATACTTTAAACCATGCTATCGGTATCGAACTATCGGTATCGGTATCAGTATCGCACTATCGATATCGGTATCGGTATCGCACTATCGGTATCGAACTATCGGTATCGAACTATCGGTATCGGTATCGCACTATCGGTATCGAACTATTAGTAACAACTGTGTTTAGATTTTTCTCTTATCGAGCTAGAATACTAGCGGATCCACCAGTTAGATGATTATATACTAATTCTATTTAGTTTGTCTTACTATACAGATTTTTACATCTAATCTGTGATGGATCGTTATTCGTTGATCGTACATGGATGTACAAACGACAATACGAGAGCAGAATAGGTGTGAGTGACGATTTTCAGACAGGCGTGGAAGTATTTCTTAAGTATGCTATGAGCAAAGCTCAGTTTATGGACGGTAACAAAATCAAGTGTCCATGTTGTAATTGTCGCAATAGACGTTACGAAGAAGTGGTGAGTGTAGACCCGTAAGGGTTTCGTACGTGATTACGGCCTGTGATCATCGCAAGGTGAACTATATGCCGAAAGACAGGTTGCGAATGCTGCTACTTATGCTTTTGATGATAATGCTGCAGCGGATTTTGTCGTTGATGACGACGAATGCTCCGTTGATTATGGAGACGTGCAGAACCTTGCACGAGATATGGTGTACGACGCGGCAGGGCCTAATTTTGATCCGGAGGATCCTAATCCCGAGGCGAAGGAGTTCTATGATATGTTTCAGGATGCTGAAACTTCTTTATATCCTGGTTGTGATCCACATTCCGTACTGTCAGTGACGATGTGGTTGTTGAACATAAATTCCGATTTTAACTTGCCACAAACTTGCTATGATCGGATTACACAACTAATGAAGGAGGTGTTACCGAAGGAATCAAAAGAGCTTCCAAAAAACTTCTACAAGTCGAAGATGATGGTCCGACAACTGGGACTGGGGTACGACAAGATAGATTGTTGTCACAACGGATGCATGTTGTACTACAAGGAGAACGAGGATATAGAAAGTTGCCGCTTCTGTAATGCGGATCGTTAGAAGGAAGTCAGGGAAAAGGAAAGTCAACTAGAAAACAACGTCCTTACAAGTATATGCATTACTTGTCGATCACGAAGCACTTACAGAGGATGTATATGTCTCAGAATACAGCAGAACACATGACGTGGCACAACAAAGAACGCACAAAGGACGATGGAGAATTGTCACATCCTTCGGATGGAGAGGCATAGAAATATTTTGATTTTTGCCATCCAGATTTTGCTGCAGAGCCCAGAAATGTACGCATGGGGCTATGTTCTGATGGATTCGCCCCTTTCGGGCAGTCGGGATCTCAATACTCCTGCTGGCCGGTCATTCTGACCCCTTACAATCTGCCACCATGGATGTGTATGAAGACTCCTTATATGTTCTTGACAGCTATCATACCGGGTCCCAAAAATCCGACGAAGAATATCGATATATATTTACAGCCGTTGGTAGATGAGCTAAAATAGCTGTGGGAGATCGGCGTCACGACGTATGATATTTCTAGGAAACAGAACTTTCAGATGAGAGCTTCACTGATGTGGACAATCAATAATTTTCCCGCATACGGTATGCTGTCGGGATGGAGTACTCACGGCACCCTATCTTGTCCGATATGCATACAAAATAGTAAGGCGTTCCGTCTTAAGCATGGAGGAAAAACTTCTTTCTTTGATTGTCATCGTCAATTTCTGCCCGCGAGTCATCCTTGGAGAAAGAACAAGGACGCATTCAGAGCTGGAAAACAAGAATTTTCTCATCCGCCTGCCAGATTGTCGGGATACGATATTTGGGAAGATGTAAAGGATTTGCCCACTGTAATGGAAGATCCATCGGACAATCGTGTTGATGGGTTCGGACAAACCCATAACTGGACCAAACGGAGTATATTCTGGGACTTGCCTTATTGGAAAGATAATCTTATAAGGCATAATCTTGATATTATGCATATCGAAAAGAATGTGTTCAATAATGTCTTCAATACCGTCATGGACATTAAAGGAAAGGCGAAGGACAATCCAAAAGCAAGACAAGACATTGCCGAGATATGCAAGCGTCCTTATCTGAACTTGATACAAAGGGGAGCTGCTGGACAATTAAGTAAGCCGATAGCACAATACACATTGAGCAAGGAAGATAGATTAATAATCTGCAAGTGGGTATCTACTTTAAGATTTCCCGACGGCTATGTGTCGAATTTGTCTTGATGCGTTGACCTCAATGAACGCAAGCTAACGGGAATGAAGAGTCATGACTGCCACGTGTTTATGGAAAGATTACTGCCCATTGCTTTGAAAGAGTTGTTGCCTTCTGCTGTATGGGTTCCGTTGGCCGAACTATCAATATTTTTTAGGGATATTTGTTCAACTAAGTTGACTGTGCAACACATGGTTGAACTTGAGGAGAAGATTATCTTAACAATTTATAAGTTGGAGAAAATATTTCCTCCTGGCTTCTTCGACAGCATGGAGCATCTACCGATTCATCTAGCATACGAAGCCCGTGTCGGTGCATCTGTTCATTATCGATGGATGTACCCATTTGAAAGGTACATAAATATCGATATAATTTAAGCTGAATTTCAGTGGGTTTTAAAATTCTTTCTTAATTCTCAAGATAATTTGTCTCTGTAGATACCTACACCATCTAAAGAAGAAAGTTGGCAACAAAGCTCATATAGAGGCTTCGATATGCGAAGCATATCTTATCGAAGAGGTGTCAAACTTCTGCTCCATTTATTTTGATACTTATGTTAAAACAAATCGAAATAGACCTCAAAGGAATGACGAGGATGTTGAGGATGGAGGAAGATTCAATGTAAGGGGCAAGCCTGTTGGGGCTAGTAAAAGACGGTGGTTGACAGACGACGAGTATGATGCCGCTCACCGATATGTCTTGTTAAATTGTGCCATAAAAGAAGTGAGAGATTTGGAGAAGTAAGTCAGTACACTTGCACTCGTTATAATCTCGAATTTGATGAAGTAAGTGACTACACTTATATATTCTTATTTTCTCTAATAGTGTATTTAGAGATAAAGTCAAAATAAGGAGACCCGATATTACCGATGAGGGACTTCAAAGAGAGGTTGATTGTACATTTTCGTCATGGTTTCGCAAATACATAAGTAACTGTAATTATAATTGAGATTATTAATATATAATCTGAAATATTTAAATTATAAATATTTGTTTATAGGTTTTATTGCCTGAAATAACACTCACTCATGAGAGTGTTCGTTATCTGGCACTGGGACCGAAGAAGCAAATAAAGACTTGGCCAGGCTATGTCGTTAATGGCTTTAGGTTTAAGTCAACTCAAAATGCTATAAATGTCGAATTTATCAATGACGGCATCAATACCAAGGATTCCGGTATTTGCATAAGTTGCACCGTCTATGACGACGAGCCGAACTTTGACTATTATGGAGTACTTCGGGATATTGTAGATTTATAATATACTGGCCCATATGATATGCATATTGTGATGTTCAAATGTGAGTGGTTCGATAGGACACCAAATATCGGTTGGAGAATCGATAAACAATTTGGATTCGTCGATATAAATCATCGTAGGAGGTATAGAGGGTCCGATACATTTGCGATAGCAAATCAGGCTGTTCAAGTCTACTATACAAGCTACCCAAGGCGTCGTAGAGATCGATTTGACTGGTGGGCAGTATGCAAGATTAAATCTAGAAATACATTCAACGTTGGAGACCCAGCATACCAAGAGGACCAGATCGAAAAGTCCCAATACTTGGGACAACACTCAGATACAATGGATGTTGAAGATATTGTTTAGGAAAATAGAAGGGAGGAAGAGGTTGATACACAAGACTTAGCTGTCAACCAGGGAAGAAAGAGGCGTCTTGTCCTAAATTTTGAGGCAGAAGAAGAAGAAGAAGAAGAAGAAGAAGAAGAAGACAAAGAAGAAGAAGAAGAAGAAGAAGAAGAAGAAGAAGAAGAAGAAGAAGAAGAAGAAGAAGAAGAAGAAGAAGAATTTGATGGAGATGAGGATACAGATGAAATCGACGATGAAGATAAGGATGAGGATGAGGATGAGGAGGATGATGATAAAGACGAGGTCGAGGATGAGAACGAAGACGACGATTAGGTTAAATATTGTTGTATATTAAAAACACTTCCAATTACGTGAATTAAGTTTGACCTCATAAAAGCAATTACGTGAATTCATGTTTTTTTCATTCGATTATTTACTTATTACAGATGGCACTCCTAGTCTTTTTCGTCACGGCGGTACTCGTCTCCCTACTGGTGGTATGTATATTTTAGTTTAGTTTTTTATATCCATTTACACTTTTATATTGTTAATTATGTTTATGTGTTCTATTTACAGGTCATGATGGCTGGTCATGGTCGTGGTGCTGGTCGTGGTGGTGGTGGTGGTGGTGGTGGTACGGGTCGTGGTCGTGGTCGTACTGGTGCTGGTGGTCGTGGTCGCATTCAAAGTTCCCGGGATGTGACCCCATCGAGCGAGCCCGACCCGGAGAGTACCCCGGGCACAGACGCATCCCGCCCTCGATCGACCACTTCATCGAGGCATGAGTCCGGATCTGCTAGCGGATCCGTTTCGCTATCGGAACCACCAGCAGTGGATCCACCAGGGGATGCCCCAGTTACTGCACAGTGGGCCCCGGAGTACCCCCATACTTGGTTCCATCCGGTTACTGGAGAGTACATACGCAGACCCGCGGATCCTCCGACGGCACCAGAGAGACCGAGAGGCAAGTTTCGACGAGAGCTATGGCCCGCGGGGACCTCATAAGTAAATTTAAGTTAATTTATTAAATTTCTTTCATTTATTCAAGTTAATAATCCAGTTGTTTCTTCTTTGTAGGTTTTTTCTGTTTAATGTTGGCAGGGCCCTTGGAGAAATTATCAGGGCTAACTTCCACGGTCCCTACCTCAACTTTTCGTCGGTGCCCCCAAACGTGCAGCACGTCTGGCTCGACGAGTTGAGGGTATATATCTATATCTTTTGGTTAAGTCTATGTGATTCTTTAATCAACCATTTTTTAAAATACGTGATAATTGATTTTCTGTGTTAGATAACGTACTAGTGGCCCCTCCATCGCGAGGAGGGAATCCGCAGGACCTACAGTAGCGCTTGCTCGAAGAAGATACGGGATATGATTCATGACTTAAAAATGGGGCATACGAGGCCGAATTGGATCCGGCAGGAGTATTATGAGGACCTCTTAGGCATGATGGATACCCCTGCGTACAAGGAGAAATCGGAGAAGGCGAAGGTGAACCGATCTGCCGCAGGCCTTCATACGGGGGGATCAAGGTCCCATGCAGCGACACTTACAGATCTGGTGAGCAACCGTAAATTTATTTCACTATCGAATTAGGTATTATTAATTAAAAGAGTTAATTAGTTTCTATGGAAATTTCGTATGCAGGCCCAACGGGCGGTAAAGGAGGGAAGGGCGCCAGAATCGGTTACCATGTACGACATGTTCCAGCATACGTAGAAAAGACGGAAGGACGGGAGCTTCGTCGACGAGAGGGCCAAGGAGACTGATGTAAGTACTTATGTTTATGAGATTAACGTTAGAATTAAAAGTATTCGGACTATAACTTAGGTAAACTTAGGATTCACACTTAACTTAGTGAAACATAGGATTTAGATTACAACTTAGGTAAATCTTATAATATAAATACATTCATTTGATAGGCTGCGTATCGTGAGGCCCTTAGTCGGGCTCAGTTAACCGACACCGAAGATATCGGTAAAACGACGCCCTTCCAGACGCCCTCTTCTTTGGCCGCTCGGAACGACTTGTTCGTAGATACCGTCGGCGTCTTTAAGAAAGGGTTCCTGTACGGAGTCGGCTCCCTAGGGCCATTGCATATGGCGACGCAGAGATTTCTACCGACACCGCCTCCTTCCATGGCCCGGGCAGACGATGATGTTAGGTTGCAGCTTACGCAGCTGCACGAGGCGGTGTCGTCCTTGCGGGAGCAATTTGCCACGTACTTTTCGTCTGTGTCTACTGCTGTCGGTCCGTCTGCTGCTGCCGGTACGTCTGCGGATGGTGCTCGTCCGTCTTCTACTGGTCCGTCGACTGCAGGTGTTGGTCCGTCTTCCGTGGGCCATCTTTCTTTCAACCCTGATGCCCCTGTGGTACCGCCTACGACTGTGACGTCACTCCTGGATCTCATGTCCGCAGAGCAACTACGCCGACTTCCGAGCAGTGTCTACGACGGCTTGCCTCCGTACCTTATGGAGGAGTATATTCGTCGGTCGCATATGGGATTACCACCACCGGACAATCGACCTCCTCCTTCTTAAAATATTGTATTAAGAAAATTTGGATTATTTGTGAGAGCTTTAGATTAATTGTGCTATAATCGGCTTATAGTACCGGATATTATGTTACTCTTTAAGATAATTGATATTTATTTTCTATTAATTTGGTTTGGTCTGTGATTCTTGGATAATTGGTGTGCATTAAATTCGTATGTGCATATTTGGTCTATGTGATTCTTGGATAATTGGTGTGCATTATATATTGGGTCTGTGTGATTGTTGGATAATTGGTGTGCATTATATATTGGTTTGGTTTATGCATATATTTGTGAACAGGGAAAGTGCTGCAATTTTTTTCCAAAAAACTCAGTTAGCGACGGACTAGTGACCGTTTAGCGACGGATAATCCCAGTTACCGACGGTTCGTCGACGGATTAGTCGTCGCTATCTGGGTTTCTAAAGTGTTTCCAGGTAGCGACGGATGCTCGACGGCTTATCCGTCGGCAAGGTTCTGGTGGTATAAACTTCGACGGAATAGCGACGGCCTGTCCGTCGCCAGAGCGACTGATAATCAGCCGCTACGCAGTCGCTCGCTCTAGCGACTACTTTGCGACAAACTATCCGTCGACATGGTTCTGGAAATGCCTGACATTTCCAGAACCATGGCGACGGATAATCAGTCAGTAATCCATCGCTGTGGCGACGTCGTAGCGACGGATTAGCGACTACTCTTTCGTCGCCATGATACTGGAAATGCCAAGCATTTCCAGAACCTGATCGACGGATAGTCCATCAGCACGCCGTCGCTAATCCGTCGTTCGTTACCGACGAATACCGACGGATGACCGACAGAACGATACGCTCCGATACGCTGTTATGACGGGTTACCGACGGAATTTTACGTCGCTATTGTCTGCACAGTTCAGTACTTAATAGTTGAAATGGACGACAGTCCGTCGAAAATGCGTCGCTAATGCTTCGTATTGTGACGTCGACAATCTGTCGCTATTCCGTCGTTTGACGACAACTTAGCGACGGACCGTTATTAGCGACGAGCTGATTGCCGACGGATGTTTTTGGACAAAATCCGTCGGTCATCGGTCGCTATTCGTAATTACCGTCGGTTTTAGCGACGAATGGGGCCGTCGCTAAAACGATAAATTTTTGTAGTGACTTCTTTGTGGATAATCTTGAGATTGTGTTCGTGTTTGCATGACCGAGTCTCATGTGCCATAGTTGACTCTCATCACTTTTGGCCATCAAGCATCTAACTGCCTTGTTAGCATCTTCTAACAGATAGAAAACATATATATTGTCTTCCCTAATACCTTCAAAGATAGTACTACAGTTGACTTATCAACTATAGTACACTTATATTTGACAAAGTTAATACCATAACCATGGTCAGCTAAATGGCTTATGCTGAGCAGATTATTATTTAACTCGGTAACTAGACAGATATCTTTAATCACAGGGTAGGGGGCCTTACCAATATTGTTGATACCAATTATATACACTTTCAATTATTACCGAAGGAAATGTATCCTTCTTTCTTCTTCGACAGTGTTACGAATAATAAAGCGTCACCGGTCATGTGCTGTGAATAATCTCTGTCGAGGATCCATTTGTTTCTAGCATGTGAAGGGTGTTTCGCCTACAAAGGAATTTGTAGATGAAAACTTTGGTACCCATTTCTTGTAGGGTCTTAAAATGTTAGTTTTCGGTATCCATGCACAAATCTTTAAATCAACAAACTTTCTAACTCTATATAAAGAAGAAATATAACCAATGGTGCCACAATAGTGACATATAGAATGTTAAATGTTCAATATAGTGTGTTGTGCATTATTGGTAGGTCTTGGTTTTCTAGTATAGAAGAATGCATGCCTATTTGTCTTCATGGGCAATGTTTTAGTTTGGTTTGGTCTAACAGTGTTGAGTTTGACAGTGTTCTGATGATTCGGTAAGTGACACTTGTTAGGGCAGGAAGCAGCAACTTCAGGCTATTTTTCTAACCTAATTTCCAACTTTTTGAAGGTGTCATGTAAAGATCTCAAATCAACAGTATGTGAATCATTTCTAATTAGTGCATACTGAAGACTCTTCTTCTCCTTGAGTAAGTCTTCCTCTAGCTGGGTAATGGTCTTGTCATTTTCTTCGGATAGTCTTTGGTCCTATGTAATAACAGCTTAACAGAAGAAAGCTCACCTACCTTACTAGAATTATCACTACTTCTAACCTCAGCTAGTAGGTCGGTAAGTCTTTTTATTTCACCTTTGTACTCCTTGAGTACCTTCTTAGAGGTCTGGTATTTACTACGCAGACTTAGAGGTCTGGTATTTACTATGCAGCCTTCTGTAATCACCTTTGTACTCCTTGAGTACCATCTCTCATCAGAATCAGACTACATGTCAGTTCGGACAAGAGGTACAGGCAGGATTGATAATCTTCCTTACGTGATCATTAAATGGTCTCCTGACTTCGACACTTCCGAAGATTCTGTAATAGTCTCAGCATGGGTGACACTCCCAAACCTTCCCCTGATCTGCTTTGCCCCGGCAGCCTTAAAGCATATTGCAAAATCCTTCAGGACGTACGTGGCCTTGGCGGAGGAAACTCGAACCCTCTCTAAGGGTAACTACGCCAAAATATGCATGGAAGTAGACCTCTTAAAAGACCTCCCCAATCAAATCCAAATCTCACTAGGGAGCAAGACGCTCACCCAACAAATAATTTTTAATAACAGCACCATCTTCTGTAAATACTGCCACAAGAGAGGTCATCTCACCGACCTCTTCTTCAAAGCACACCTTGAGCTAAAGAAGATGAATACCCAGAAGGCTGCCTCCAATCAGCACAAACATATTCAACAACCCTCCATCTCACCTCCCCCCAACACCCACACCCGCTTCGAAGCTACGACCAAAACTGTAACACCCAGTTTCTAAAATGAGGATAATTTTGAAATTTTGTATGCTAATTTATTTAATTATGGTATTTAAAATTTTAATATAATTTTTTAGTGATTTTTAATCATTTTAAAACTATTTAAATTATGACTTATGATTTTGGTGTTTGGCTGTGTAACCGTAGAGACTGTCTGTCCTAGAGCCTAGCCATGTGATTAGGATGTTTAATTGGTACATTTTAGCCTAGAGGATATTTTGGTCATTTTAGGATTTATTTGAATTTATTATGATTTATGGAAATTTTTGTGAATTTAATATTAATTAAATATTGCTATGTGTTATGTTAGTCTTGACTAGTTTGAGACTTGTAGACTAGCCTAAAATCTAATCCTAGCTATGGTAACCCTAGCCTAACTAGAGTTAACCCATTTTAGTCATTAGAGATTGGTTTTAGAATGAGGGGATTAGGTTTAGTGAAATTAAGTCATGACTTATGGTTTAATGCAATGACTTGTGATTTAATGACTTGTGAATTGAACCATAGGCCCATGACTTAAGCCCAAACTCCAACAAGCCCACCCATGGCAGCCAACCTAGGGTTCTATACCCTATTTAATGCCTCTTCCATTTGTTCTTGCCTGTTTTATTGTTTTTCTTCTCAAGCTTGGAGAAAGAGGTATAGCCATCTTCCCCAATCCATAAATTTTTTATTTTAACTCCTTTTTGGCTCAAACCACTTGCATTAGATTCTAATTGTCTTCCTCTTGCTATTCATGGAGGATAATCCCAGCCTTGGGGCAATTTGGAGAGTTTGGCTAACAAGGAGAAACCCTATTTTTGGAGCTTTTCATTAGAATTTCAACATATAGGTAAATCCCTATTCCCACCACCAAATTTTGTTTTCTTTGCATGGATGGGAAGCTGTAGCCTCCCTTCTCGGAAATTATTGAAATATTTTTATTATTTATTTAATTTAAAATGGTGGTTTTTATATTTTTATAAATAATTATTTATTTAATTATTACGGTGGATGACTTTAGCCATGATGGAGTTTTGAAGTACCAGACGACTAGGAATCATGGCACGGATAGTATAGTGACGTGCCTTGACTAGTGTATTAGTCATGCCTAGGAAGACCGAGCCATAGGGATGTCCTAACTAGAAAAACCAGGCCAAGTTGTGACATGACAATTATAAATAGTTTAATTATTTATTATTAATATTATTTGATGTCTAAGTGACCCGGTCGTACCAAACTAGTCAAACTAGACCCGAACCGAGCCCAAGCCCATATAGTTATGCGGCACATCCAAGGACATTCATATTGAGAAATTTGGTATGAGGGTGTTGTATTTCATTTTAATGATTTAACGAATATTTTTTTAGCATTCGAAATTAGATATTATAGTTATTCTTATTTAATTAATATTCAATGATATTGGTATAAAATGAGTCTTTGCACGTTTTTGGATTTTTATACTGCATATAATGGTATATATATACACCATTATTATTTTATTGAATTTTGTTATTATTCTCATTATTATTATTATTTTTACTGTTATCGTTATTATTATTTTATCATCAAGGTTATTATTATATAATGTTATTATTATTAATTATTGGTGATATTATTTTTGTCTAATAAATGTTATATATATATATATATATATATATATATATATATATATATATATTCGTAGTTATATAAATAAGTCTATAATAGAACATATTGGGATTTTATTTAGACTTTATGGATATTGTATAAGTAAATATATGAATATAGGGATACATATATATAGATATGTATTGTTATAAGGAAATATATAGGAATATATAAACAAATATTATATATTATATATGTGTAGGAATATAAAAATAAATATGTATATGCGTGTATATATATATATACGTGTGTGTGTGTGTGTGTGTGTGTGTGTGTGTGTGTGTGTGTGTGTGTGTGTGTGTGTGTGTGTGTGTGTAAGTATGTAGGTATACAAATGAATATATATATAAAAATATGTATATATATATATGTATACATTGGTTACTAGAAAATAGAAAAAAATAATAATAAGCCAATCCCAGCCCAAGCCAAGCTCGGGCCGGGCCATCTGTTCCAAACACCCCAACCAGCACTGTAGCAAACTCACAGTTTGATGAACGCTCGTGCGAACCCGAGAGGGATAAGTATGTGTATACATCCCACGCGCATATATATGGAGAGGTACAGAGAGAGATCGACAGAGACTCTCTAACCTTAACAGCGCCGACCCCAACCCAAGGGGTTACGCGCGCGCGCCCCGCTGCTGGCCGGCCACCGCCAGGGCCGCCGTCGGCCAGCCGTGCCACGGCCAAGGACTGTTCTGCCGAAACACACAGCAGAGAGCACGTGCATGAAGCCTACATCGTCGCTCAAGATCGCGACGCTCACTCGACCATTCGCCGAGTCGTTTTTTCGGGTATGTCCCCAACACATACGAGTGTATTTCCTTTCATTTAGAACGAATTGATATGCCTTATATTGATCAGAGGATCGACCCAAAATTCGAGAAAAATCATGCCCTAAAATAGAACATGAAACAGTCCAGGAACCTACATTGGCGGATCGATTCCGATCGATCCAGTAACTTTTTAGAAATTACACCTAAACACAATTATTGACAACATGTAGGGCATCATAACCCTTCTTGTAGATTCGGATTTCAGTAAGTAGATGAGAAGATATTCGACTCTAAAGTTCAACAAAATCATGTTTAATAAACTTGAAAATCACTCCGATACCACGTCCGTTCCGCCATTTCGGGCGACGTGGTCGCACACCGTAAGCATCGAAAGCTGCGTAACGGTTTCGTGGTCGTGTGGGCTTTGACGGAATTCAAATTGGATGCGTGTGCGCGACGAATTTGATGCGTATCCGTCGAAATTCACCGTATCGTGCACTTTGCAAATTCTCCAATTACTTTGTGCACGCTTGTCAGATCGAGACGAAACTTGTGCCAATAGGACCGTATCGTTATTCTGGTCCTGTATGCCAAGTTTGGTCCAATTCTGAGACAGTAGAATTGGATCGCCGTTTCGCGGGCCCCACGGTCCGATTCAACGGGTAATTTTGTGCACGGCCCGCCAGAATCCAACTCTGGACATACGGTTGGATTCGTATCGGAAAACTGGATCCTTAGATATGTAGTTTGATGACTTTAGAGACCATTGACTCTGGCACACATTTTGGTGCAAAGCGGGTCCAACGGCGGATACCGTTTATGCCCGAAATTACCGTTTTGCCCCTGTGTCCAGAATTGGACTTAAGGACAGGCAATTCTAGCCAATTTGACTATTCTGAGAATATTGGTAACGTTTATTTCAACTTTCGGAGAAAGTTGTGATGACTTGGACTTTCTTACTTGTGATTGGCGATATATTGTTGGTTCTTCGTGCAACCCCAGGCAAGTATACCTTGCCAACTTGTACAGTATAATTTTTATGCATGTTCATCATATCGCTGTGGTTCTTTTCCTTACATGCGTGATTGCTTTATTCTATGTCTAGTACACTCATCCTGTTTTAGTTTTACTTGACATGTTTCTAGTTCTTGTTCCTCCTCTATTATGATAGTTTTCTATCTATTACACTGTGTTAGTCTCATACGTATTGCTTGATAGATTCGTCTAGTCCTACACCACGATTCCTTCGACTTGATTATAACTTGACTTGACTTGACATGACTTGAGTAGGACTTGACTTTGACATTCTATAGATTGTGAGTACTTACCTTGACTACGGTCTATAGGATTTTATACTAGGATTGGCTACTATCTTGGTTGTGAGTACTTGCCTTGACTGCGATTGAGACACTATAGATTATGAGTACTTGCCTTGACTGCAGTCTATAGCTTTGACCTATTAGCCATTTCTAGTATGGCATGCCAGTGTCTTAGGATCCTCGTGTTTAGATCTTGTGTCTTGGTTCATTTTGTCTCGTTGGATATCCTTGATTGTTTCTTGCTTCTTTTTACTGTTACATATTGGCTTGTATGTATCTTGCTAGTCCTCTGAGGACCTGATGATCTCTTCAGGTTTAGCGACTACATGGAGTTAGGTAGCAGAGCAGGATGGTAGAGGATTGCTTTGTATGATACAAGTATTGCTTGTGATATTTCCTTATTATCATCTCGTGCTTTACATTCAGTACCATGATATTTTTTGCTTACTTTATAGACTCATATTATTCTTGGAGTCTAATCGAACAATATGCTAATGAGCTGCAGACCATGACCCATAATTGTTCATTCTTGTTTTATATTATTTTGTGGATGGAGATATAGTTTAGATTAGACATGATACCCATGACCTTGACAGCTTATATGTACTCGAGTCGGGCTGGGGTCCGCTCGATACGTAGCTGTCTTGCTCACGAGCTCGCGTCTGAAAAGTGGGTACGGGTCGTGACATGTTTTTGTGGTAGCCCATGCAGGTCAGAGCATATCGTATCGGTTACGTAACTGTACTGATACGAGCCTGCGACTATGACTAAACCTTAGATATCTCAATCCACTCTGCCTTGAAAATTCTCTTAGAAATTTCTCTACGTCTTTGAAACTTCGTATTCGTTCTCGATTATTCTCCCTTGTCTGCTTGTACTATTGATTCTCGTCCCTTCATATTTCGAGGTGACGAATGATCGTGCTGTCTAGAATTCATTAGAAATTCTTAAATTATAGTATAATACTGCTTGACTATTGAATGTTTGGTTGTTTATAGATATGAGGGGTTATAGATGCCATATGCCTAGGTATCTGCCGGTAGAATTGTTAGCAATTAGTTAGAAGACCATAAGACTTTAGTGACCGTGTTTCAAGGGAGTAGTGTGACCTAAGGTGGGTAGAGGTCCTCGAGATTTCTTAAATACCAAGTGACTAGAGAAGGCCATAAATATTTTTGAGAAATTAAATTTGAGGAGATTAAGGGAATACTAGACTTTGAATTTTAAGGAATAGCTATGAATTTGAATTTCGAGGACAAACTTATTTTTAAGGTGGGTAGATTTGTAGCCTCCCTTCCCAGAAATTATTGAAATATTTTTATTATTTATTTAATTTAAAATGGTGGTTTTTATATTTTTATAAATAATTATTTAGTTAATTATTACGGTGGATAACTTTAGCCATAATGGAGTTTTGAAGTACCAGACGACTAGGAATCATGGCACAGATAGTGTAGTGACGTGCCTTGACTAGTGTATTAGTCATGCCAAGGAAGACTGAGCCATAGGGATGTCCTAACTAGGAAAACCAGGCCAAGTTGTGACATAACAATTATAAATAGTTTAATTATTTATTATTAATATTATTTGATGTCTAAGTGACCCGGTCGTACCAAACTAGTCAAACTAGACCCGAACCGAGCCCAAGCCCATGTAGTCATGCGGCACATCCAAGGACATTCATATTGAGGAATTTGGTATGAGGGTGTTGTATTTCATTTTAATGATTTAACGAATATTTTTCTAGCATTCGAAATTAGATATTATAGTTATTCTTATTTAATTAATATTCAATGTTATTGGTATAAAATAAGTCTTTGCGCATTTTTGGATTTTTATACTGCATATAATGGTATATATATACACCATTATTATTTTATTGAATTTCGTTATTATTCTCATTATCATTATTATTTTTACTGTTATCGTTATTATTATTTTATCATCAAGGTTATTATTATATAATGTTATTATTATTAATTATTGGTGATATTATTTTTGTCTAATAAATGTTATATATATATATATATATATATATATATATATATAATATATATATATATATATATATATATATATTTTATATATATATATATATATATATATATATATATATATATATATATATTTATATATATATATATATATATATATATATATATATATATATATATAGTTATATAGTTATATAGTTATATAAATAAGTCTATAATAGAACATATTGGTTTTTATTTAGACTTTATGGATATTGTATAAGTAAATATATGAATATAGGGATACATATATATAGATATGTATTGTTATAAGGAAATATATAGGAATATATAAACAAATATTATATATTATATATGTGTAGGAATATATAAATAAATATGTATATGCGTGTGTATATATATATATATATATATATATATATATATATATATATATATATATATATATATATATATATATATATATGTGTGTGTGTGTGTGTGTGTGTGTGTGTGTGTGTGTGTGTGTGTGTGTGTAAGTATGTAGGTATATAAATGAATATATATATATAGAAATATGTATATATATATATATATATATATATATATATATATATATATAAATATATATATATATATATATATATATAAATATATATATATATATATATATATATATATATATATATATATATATATATATACATTGGTTAATAGAAAATAGAAAAGAAATAATAATAAGCCAATCCCAGCCCAAGCCGAGCTCGGGCCGGGCCATCTGCTCCAAACACCCCAACCAGCACTGTAGCAAACTCACAGTTTGCTGAACGCCCGCGCGAACCCGAGAGGGATAAGTATGTGTATACATCCCACGCGCATATATATGGAGAGGTACAGAGAGAGATCGACAGAGACTCTCTAACCCTAACAGCGCCGACCCCAACCCAAAGGGTTGCGCGCGCGCGCACCGCTGCTGGCCGGCCACCGCCAGGGCCACCGTCGGCCAGCCATGCCACAGCCAAGGACTGTTCTGCCGAAACACACAGCAGAGAGCGCGTGCATGAAGCCTACTTCGTCGTGCAAGATCGCGACGCTCACTCGACCATTCGCCGAGTCATTTTCTCGGGTACGTCCCCAACACATACGAGTTTATTTTCTTTCATTTAGAACAAATTGATATGCCTTATATTGATCGGAGGATCGACCCAAAATTCGAGAAAAATCATGCCCTAAAATAGGACATGAAAAAGTCCAGAAACCTACATTGGCGGATCGATTTCGACCGACCAGTAACTTTTTAGAAATTACACCTGAACATAATTATTGACAACATGTAGGGCATCATAACCCTTCTTGTAGATTCAGATTTCAGTAAGTAGATGAGAAGATATTCGACTCTAAAGTTCAACAAAATTATGTTTAATAAACTTGAAAATCACCCCGATACCACGTCCGTCCCGCCATTTTGGGCGACGTGGTCGCGCACCGTAAGCATCGAAAGCTGCGTAACGGTTTCGATGTCGTGTGGGCTTTGACAGAATTCAAATTGGTCGCGTGTGTGCGACGAATTTGATGCGTATCCGTCAAAATTTACCGTATCGTGCACTTTGCAAATTCTCTAATTACTTTGTCCACGCTCGTCATATCGAGACAAAACTTGTGCCAACAAGACCGTATCATTTTTCTGGTCCTGTATACCAAGTTTGGTCCAATTCTGGGACAGTGGAATCAGATCGCCGTTTCGCGGGCCCCACGGTCCGATTCAACGGGTGATTTTGTGCACGGCCCGCCGGAATCCAACTCTGGACATACGGTTGGGTTCGTATCAGAAAACTGGATCCGTAGACATGTAGTTTGACGACTTTAGAGACCATTGACTCTGGCACGCTTTTCGGTACAAAGCGGGTCCAACGGCGGATACCGTTTTTGCCCGAAATTACCGTTTTGCTCCTGTGTCCAGAATTAGACTTAAGGACAGGCAATCCTAGCTAATTTCACAATTCTAAGAATGTTGGTAACATTTATTTCAACTTTCGGAGACAGTTGTGATGAGTTGGACTTTCTGACTTGTGATTGGCGATACATTGTTGGTTCTTCGTGCAACCCCAGGCAAGTATACCTTGCCAACTTGTACAGTATAATTTATATGTATGTTCATCATATCGCTGTGGTTCTTTTTCTTACATGCGTGATTGCTTTATTCCATGTCTAGTACACTCATCCTATTTTAGTTTTACTTGACATGTTTCTAGTTCTTGTTCCTCCTCTATTATGATAGTTTTCTATCTGTTACACTGTGTTAGTCTCATATGTATTGCTTGATAGAGTCGTCTAGTCCTACCCCACGATTCCCTCGACTTGATTATAACTTGACTTGACTTGACATGACTTGAGTAGGACTTGACTTTGACTTTCTATAGATTGTGAGTACTTACCTTGACTACGGTCTATAGGATTTTATACTAGGATTGGCTACTGTCTTGGTTGTGAGACACTATAGATTGTGAGTACTTGCCTTGACTGCGATTGAGACACTATAGATTGTGAGTACTTGCCTTGACTGCAGTCTATAGCTTTGACCTATTAGCCATTTATAGTATGGCATGTCAGTGTCTTAGGATTCGCGTATTTAGATCTTGGGTCTTGGTTCATTTTGTCTCGTTGGATATCCTTGATTGTTTCTTGCTTCTTTTTACTGTTACATGTTGGCTTGTATATTATGTATCTTACTAGTCCTCTGAGGACCTGATGATTTCTTCAGGTTTAGCGACTGTATGGAGTTAGTTAGCAGAGCAGGATGGTAGAGGATTGTGATGTATGATGCAGGTATTGCTTGTGATATTTCCTTATTATCATCTCGTGCTTTACATTCAGTATAATGATATTTTTTGCTTACTTTATAGACTCATATTATTATTGGAGTCTAATCGAACAATATGCTAATGGGCTGCAGACCATGACCCATAATTGTTTATTTTTGTTTTACATTATTTTGTGGATTGAGATATAGTTTAGATTAGACATGTTACCCATGACCTTGACAGCTTATACGTACTCGAGTCGGGCTGGGGTCCGCTCGATACGTAGCTGGCTTGCTCACGAGCTTGCGTCCGAAAAATGGGTGCAGGTCGTGACAGAAGCCCTAGGTGTCCCCTAGCTGCTAGCATAGGTTTGGTGTCGGGTAGTGTCCATTACGTGTCCGTATCGGACACGTATCAGTGCATAACAGTATGTGTTTGATGAAATTTCTGTGAGGATTTTATTTTCGTATTTTTGAATTCTAATTTCATGAATCTCTAGATCTAGGTATGTGTAACAATGTTTGTGAAGACTGATTTGTGTTTGTGTTAGTTGTCGTGTCGTATTTGGTCGTGGACACGCTGCACGCTGCCTCCCACGTATGCCCTGCTACCACGTATCTCGTGTGCACTACACACGACACTTGGACACGCCAAAATTCGTATGGACACGGGGGCAGTGTCTGCGCACACTCCCCCAAAGTTTTAGTGCACCTCGATTTGTGTCGGATACGGAATCGAGGCTGCACTGGTCACACACTGCACTGTTCCACACGAAAATTCACGTCTGATATGACCCTTAAACTCCTGACACGACTCACTTGGACACAATACAGACACATGTACACGTCCCCATAGTCTAGGCGTACACGTGTACACACCCACGTGTTGTATCGTGTCGTGTGTCGTGTTCTACAGACACGTGTACGCGTGCACGATACTGCTTTACTGTGTTCAATTTTTATTATTTTTCCAGTGTTTAAATCCTAGTTTAAATAGTTTAAATTATGTTTTAATTTGCTAATTAAGATCCTAACATGTCCAATAATCTATGTTATATTAGGTTTACATGTTAATTTAAGTTTTAATGTGGAAATGTGAATTTGGGTTCGAAAATTGGTTGAATGGCATGAACACTGAAACCATGTCTGATACTTGGTTTTCTTCCCATTTTCCTAACATTAATTCGCAGTTTTTAGTGATGTTTTCTCACTGTTAATGTCCCCCACATGATTGGTTGTCCATGTTAGCCTAATATTGCAATTCGAATTGGCTTTTTGGTTTGTGAATGTGAATTAGACAATTGTGTTGGATTTAGAAATTGTTAATAACTGAGGATTGATATCCTGAGTTTATTTTCCAGATTCTCCTTAGTGTAGTGCACTGTTTTCCTGAACTTTTCTCTTAACATGCCACTGATTTCAATGCTTCAATTCATACTCATTAGACTTTGAGTAGAATGGGATCGAATTATCAAAATCTGAGATTGTCTTCCTTAGCTAAACCTGAGATGATTCTTTCCCTGTTTTCCTATTGGCATTGTACAGTATGAACTGGAAATTGGTTCCTTTCCTTTTCCTATAAACTAGTTTGAATGTTACTTCTTTTTTTATATATTTTATTGCTCTTAATACTCGAGTTTGTTTTCCTATTGAACTAGCCACATGATTACCTAAACTAAATATTGAATGTTAATTCTCTGTGCATTGCATTGGTTTTGTTTTGCTAAGAGGATTCGAATTGGTGTGGGTTGATTTATATGCTCACTGTCAATCCCCATTAAGCTGAGAGTTGATTTTCTTGTTTTGAATACCTGTGATTTATTCCTAATCACCTTGCTACAACTGTCATTTCATTCCTTAATAACCTGTCATGTGATTCTTATTACTACTCTACTAATTTTCTAAGTTTGGGCACACATTTCATTTATTTCGGTTTCCTGGGAACACCCTATAGTTCACTCACACATTTCACTGAAGTATGTTTCACTCATTCACATAGACTTCTGGGTTTAAACTTGGTTTTACTGTTTTTTTGGTTGATTTTGAAAACTGAAATTTGTATGAATGTATTATATATGGACATATATTAACTGATATTGAATCTGAGAATTACCTTGTGCAAAACCTGAAAACAAGCCTGGAACCTGAGAGCAAATGCCCCATTTCATTCTTAAAACTGTCACCTTAAACACACCATGCTATCCTGAGATTAGTTGGATTGATCTGTTGCAGATTTTACATTACATGCTTGCTGTTGATGTAGGTCAGTATTACACTGCTGTAAAATGTTAGAGCCATGCTAGGATTTATACATGCTAAGCCTATATAGATGCATGTAGATGATAGAAGAAATGCTAAGTTAACTTGCATGATTGGGCTTGTTGGAAGAGCTTGATTTGGTATTTCAGTTTCTGAAACGGTGGACTGTCATTGATTCCTGAGACTCTTGCATTGCATGAAACTGAGTTTGACACATAAGATTGAACTGCATGCTAACACATACTCTAGTCTCTCCTCACAGCCCTCAAATCTCTCATGCCCCCAACACACCTATGTTTCCTGTTTTCATATTAACACACACCATCAAAATCTGAGATTGTGGACACCTACCTAAGCCATGTACTGTCACTTGATCCTTCACATATTAATACATACATTGCATATCCTGCTTACATTTAGTTATAGACATCCTGCCATCAAACTTGCAATACACTACATGTCCTGAATCATAAGTTCACTCCCATGTACCCATGCTAACACACACACCATGCCATACACTAACTTTCCATATGACACTCACTACCCTATATAACACTCTCATATGACACATTCACATTGACACATTTCCTCTCACAAATAACTCTCCACACACAAATGAACACCACACATGTATCAATGTAATACCCTCACTCATAACACTCATGACTATCTCTCACACAATCACACATGTATCCCTCAGAGATTTCCTATTGATATATACATATATGAGAATATAGATATATATATATATGTAATATATAGGTGGCATATTATATATAGGCCTAGTATTGTATGCTAGTATATACAAGTATGTTCACACTAGCTCATTGATATGTGCCTATGAATGCCTAATGTATATATAGTTGATTGCCTAAATGTATATCTAGTGTATGAAATATATGAGTTATATATAATATAAATTATATGATTGATGGCTTGTATAGCCCTGTGATTGGTGTGTGATTGCTAGACTAGGCTTGGTTAGGCCTAGTGAGACTTATCAGACTTGTTGAGTTAAGTTTGACCTAGTTTGACTAGTGTGGTTGACTGGAGTTGACCAAGTGTTGACTTAGTCTAGTTTGACCTAGACAGCATGCAGATGCATTGTAGATTACTATTATCATCCCCTGTATACATCTTGACTTGTATTGCTCTAACTAGGAGTCAGGTACCTTATCTCAGACAGTACATTTATTTCAGACATTCAGATACGAGGCGAGTACATTCTCTGATCATTTCATATCCTGCTGAGAATTATTTTCCTACATTAAATTACTTTTTTTGATACTGTCACGTTGGTCACACGGATTAGTACTATATGGATTCCTTCTTGAGATGTTATCCCTTCAGGAAGTATTGGGTACTCTATGTTCTGTGCGTTTTACTTACATGGTGTATCACTATGCTTCTTTGGTTCTTTGATCACTTATGACATATACTGCTATGATCACAGAGTCTTCTTTGAATCCTTATCCCATTTATTGGGTTTTCTAGAATCCCTTTTTATGGGACTACTATGTACCACCCTTCGGGGGCTGTTATATGGAATCATAACATAACCTGGTTTGATCCTTATGTATTAATTAGGAGTACGGGAGAGTATAAATAGTCATGTGAACAATTCTAAAGTAGAATAGCCATATACGCCTCTTTAGTATAGCCATGTGCAAATCAAGCCGTTCACATGTCGACTTTGTACTCTAAATTACTAGTCACTGGTAGCTCTTTACTTATAGTAGATATTTCTATTACAGTTCTCTCTCTGTTTACATACTTCATTTCCTTCAGTATCTTTATCTTACTTTACTACATGATTATATTTTCTAACCTGCTATAAACTGTTAAGATGTACTGTGCTCTCTCCTGTCCTGACTGGACCTGTTGAAAATTTTACAGAGGATGATGATGAACCCTGCACCCCTTACTTTGGAGCTTGCCTAGATGACACTCGCGACCTGGACCCCTGGGGAGGTTCAGGAAGCTGCTGAGGATGATACCCTTGCTTAGTGTAGATAGCGTAGACTGTTCTTCTTTTCATGTTTAGATGTTGTCCTTATTTTTCAGAGTTGTATATTCTAGAGATATTAAGACTGGTAGTTATTAACTTATGTTATTTCATTCTGTTGTACCTCAGTTGAGGATTTTCTTATCTACTTTATCGTACCATATTCTATCTCTAGATTGTGATTGAGTTATACCTCTGTGTTGGCCTTTTTATGGAGAGTATTCATATTATGTTAGTTATAGTTCATGGCCTAGAACAGCATTCTACCGCCGACACTGTGGCGTAGGCTCGGCGCTGTTACGTTCTCGTACCCTCACAGTGGGTGTGGGTCATGACACATTTTTAGTGGTGGCCCATGCGGGTCGAGTTTGTGTAGTGGTATTCGAATTAGAGTATCACTACAGCCTGTAGTAGGATTTAGATTATTTTGAGGTACTCAATCACATTAGGAAAAACTTTTAACTGGATTCCTGCCATCTAAATTCCTGCTGAAGATTGCTTCCTTGAATAACTGTCCTCCCTTGAATTATCGATTCTATCTCAGTATTGATTCCTTGTTTGATGTGTCTCCAGGATGGTGATCGAGACACGATCTCATCGCTCTGGCTCTGCAGACGCTGGTGAGAGGCCTACCACCCCTCACCCGATTGTGGATGCTGGGACCACAGCACCCCCTATTTCTGCTCATATAGGGGCGTCTGCAGCTTTTGGGAGTGCACCTCCACCTGTCCGGAGGTCTTCTTCCGTCATTCCAGATACGTATCAGCAGCAGTTACCTTCAGGGACAGTAGATGCGGCCCAGATGTTTATCCTTTTCTAGCGATTCTTGGAGTCTCAGCAGCAGATACAGCAGAGCCAGTCTGATGATATCCGACAGAGCATACAAGATACTCACCAGTTGGTCAGGACGACAGTAGAGCTGGTGGCTGCTCAGCCACAGGGAGGTCAGATGCAGCCGTATCAGCCGAGGACCCCAGACATCCAATCCTTCAAGAAGATAGGACCCCGAGACTTCAAGGGTACAGAGGGCATCATAATACAGATGATTGGATAGAGCACATTGAGAAGATATTCCGATTGGCATAGATACCAGCTGGATTACAGATCGAGGCAGCAGCCAGTCAGATGCAGGATTTGGCCCGTACTTGGTACCAGACGGACCCGAGGGTTGGTACAACCGGTCAGACTTGGGCAGCGTTCAAGAAACTATTCAAGGAGAAATTTTTTTTCGATACCGCACTCCGTACTTTGGAGGCGCAGTTCGAGAGTTTGGTTCAGGGGAACCAGACCGTTGAGGAGTACGCTGGAGAGTTCAGCCGTTTGAGCAGATTCATCGAGGATTATACTGAGGTCGGAAAGGCGAGAAGGTTTCGCAGGGGTTTGATCAAGGAGATTAAGTCATATACCAAGAGCGGCCGCGACGCCACTTTTGAGCAGATTCTGGCAGGAGCCATGACAGCGGAGGACGATCTTGGGCTGAAGAAGAAGAGGATGTGAGACACTCAGGGAGCTAGTGGCAGTGCGGGCCCGGCCAAGAGGCCCTACCTGCAGATTCAGTAGCAGTATCCGCTGCAGATGCTACCTCTATAATTACAGCAGCAGTATCCGCAGCAGATGCTACCTCTACAGTTTCAGCAGCCGTATCCGCAGCAGATGCTACCTCTATAGTTTCAGCAGCAGTATCCGCAGCAGATGCTACCTCTACAGTTTCAACAACAGTACTAGCAGCCGAGGGTCTACCTTTAGCAGTGGCTGTTTCAGGACCGTGTACCCTTTCAGCAGGCGCAGCAGTCACAGAGGCAGCAGCAGGCCCCGGGATAGCAGCTTGTTATTATTTACCCTTTTTACAAGAGACCAGGGCACGATGGGGGCAAATGCCGAAAGAGGCTGGGCAGATGTTTGCTACGTGGAGGATTCGATCATCGTCTGAGAGAGTGTCCCGAGTCATCGGGACAGACGGTTCAGGGACCAGGAGCTAGGGCTTCGGTAGGCCAGCAGAGGGGATTACCCTTACCGACTCAACAGCATAGGTACATACCGCATCAGCAGCAGGCCAGGGGAGGCCAGCAGGAGCGAGCTTTCGCCAGGACAGTCGAGGATGCTCAAGCAGTTGGAGATCTAGTTGCAGGTTCCGTTCTTTTGATTCCATTCCGTAATTGCCTCTTATAACTGCCTTAAGAATTTGATTCTCCCCGTTCCTTGTTGATTTATCAATTTTGTCCTGTTGTTCTTGTGTTATGTTTGATTTTCTTCTGAGATGAATCATATGGGCTAGGTCACCCAGTTATGGAATCTAGAATCTTCGATAGTCATGTTAGCTGGCATAGTGAGGACATATAGTCAGATTTAGGACGTATTTCTCGGGTGTGGGAATTTAAGGTTTTTGCTGCCAAGCATGCAACAATGCGAAAATTTTAAATACCATGATTCTAGAGGTATGTGCCTTAGTCGAGGACTCTGTGATTATCGTAGCCTTGCTCACTAGCATGACAAAGATTCTGAGTATCATGATTTTGGACAAATGCATATGATTATCTGACGGTATGTTTGACACTTTGATTGTGGGGTGTTTGACCTAGAAGGACTACTACCATCTTAAATTTCGAGGACGAAATTTTTTTAAGGTGGGTAGACTTGTAACACCCAGTTTCTAAAATGAGGGTAATTTTGAAATTTTGTATTTTAATTTATTTAATTATGGTATTTAAAATTTTAATATAATTTTTTAGTAATTTTTAATCATTTTAAAACTATTTAAATCATGACTTATGATTTTGGTGTTTGGCTAGTATAACCGTAGAGACTGTCTGTCCTAGTAGCCCTGTGATTAGGATGTTTAATTGGTATATTTTAGCCTAGAGGGTATTTTGGTCATTTTAGGATTTATTTGAATTTATTATGATTTATGGGAATTTTTGTGAATTTAATATTAATTAAATATTGCTATGTGTTATGTTAGTCTTGACTAGTTTGAGACTTGTAGACTAGCCTAGAACCTAACCCTAGCTAGGGTAACCCTAGCCTAACTAGAGTTAACCCATTTTAGTCATTAGAGATTGGTTTTAGAATGAGGGGATTAGGTTTAGTGAAATTAAGTCATGACTTATGGTTTAATGCAATGACTTGTGATTTAATGACTTGTGAATTGAACCATAGGCCCATGACTTAAGCACAAACTCCAACAAGCCCACCCATGGCAGCCAACCTAGGGTTCCACACCCTATTTAATGCCTCTTTCATTTGTTATTGCCTGTTTTATTGTTTTTCTTCTCAAGCTTGGAGAAAGAGGTATAGCCATCTTCCCCAATCCGTAACTTTTCCATTTTAACTCCTTTTTGGCTCAAACCACTTGCATTAGATTCTAATTGTCTCCCTCTTGCTATTCATGGAGGATAATCCCAGCCTTGGGGCAATTTGAAGAGTTTGGCTAACAAGAAGAAACCCCCTTTTTGGAGCTTTTTATTGGAATTTCAACATATAGGTAAATCCCTATTCCCACCACCAAATTTTATTTTCTTTGCATGGATAGGAAGCCCTAGGTGTCCCCTAGCTACTAGCATATGTTTGGTATCGGGTGGTGTCCATTACGTGTTCGTATCGGACACGTATCAGTGTATAACAGCATGTATTTGATGAAATGTCTGTGAGGATTTTATTTTCGTATTTTTGAATTCTAATTTCATAAATCTCTAGATCTAGGTATGTGTAAAAATGTTTGTGAAGACTGATTTGTGTTTGTATCAGTTGTCGTGTCGTATTTGGTCGTAGATATGCTGTACGCTGCCTCGCAAGTATGCCCTGCTACCACGTATCTCGTGTGCACTACACACGACACTTGGACACGCCAAAATTGGCATGGACACGGGGGCAGTGTCTGCGCACACTCCCCCAAAGTTTTAGTGCACCTCGATTTATGTCGGACACGAAATCGAGGCTGCACTGGTCACACACTGCACTATTCCACGCAAAAATTTGCGTCTGATACGACCCTTAAACTCCTGACACGACTCAATTGGACACAATACAGACACATGTACACGTCCCCCTAGTCTAGGCGTACACGTGTACACACCCACGTGTTGTGTCGTGTCGTGTGTCGTATTCTACAGACACGTGCACGCGTGCACGACACTGCTTCACTGTGTTCAATTTCTATTATTTTTCCAGTGTTTAAATCCTAGTTTAAATAGTTTAAATTATGTTTTAATTTGCTAATTAAGATCCTAACATGTCCAAAAATCTATGTTATATTAGGTTTACATGTTAATTTAAGTTTTAATGTGGAAATGTGAATTTGGGTTCAAAAATTGGTTGAATGGCATGAACACTGAAACCATGTCTGATACTTGATTTTCTTCCTATTTTCCTAACATTAATTCACTGTTTTTAGTGACATTTTCTCACTGTTAATGTCCCCCACATGATTGGTTGTCCATGTTAGCCTAATATTGCAATTCGAATTGGCTTTTTGGTTTGTGAATGTGAATTAGACAATGTGTTGGATTTAGAAATTGTTAATAACTGAGGATTGATATCCTGAGTTTATTTTCCAGATTCTTCTTAGTGTAGTGCACTGTTTTCCTGAACTGTTCTCTTAACATGCCACCGATTTCAATGCTTCAATTCATATTCATTAGACTTTGAGTAGAATGGGATCGAATTATCAAAATCTGAGATTGCCTTCCTTAGCTAAACCTGAGATGATTCTTTCCCTGTTTTCCTATTGGCATTGTACAGTATGAACTTGAAATTGGTTCCTTTTCTTTTCCTGTAAACTAGTTTGAATGTTACTTCTTTTTTTATATACTGTATTGCTCTTAATACCCGAGTTTGTTTCCCTATTGGACTAGCCACATGATTCCTTAAACTAAATATTGAATGTTAATTCTCTGTGCATTGCATTGTTTTTTTTTTGCTAAGAGGATTCGAATTGGTGTGGGTTGATTTATATGCTCACTGTCAATCCCCATTAAGCTGAGAGTTGATTTTCTTGTTTTGAATACCTGTGATTGATTCCTAATCACTTTGCTACAACTGTCATTTCATTCCTTAATAACCTGTCATGTGATTCTTATTACTACTCTACTGATTTTCTAAGTTTGGGCACATATTTTATTGATTTCGGTTTCCTTGGAACACCCTACAGTTCACTCACACATTTCACTGAAGTATGTTTCACTCATTCACACAGATTTCTGGGTTTAAACTTGGTTTTACTGTTTTTTTGGTTGATTTTGAAAACTAAAATTTGTATAATGTATTATATATATATGGACATATATTAACTGATATTGAATCTGAGAATTACCTTGTGCAAAACCTGGAAACAAGCCTGGAACCTGAGAGCAAATGCCCCATTTTATTCTTAAAACTGTCACCTTGAACACACCATGCTATCCTGAGATTAGTTGGATTGATGTGCTGCAGATTTTACATTACATGCTTGCTGTTGATGTAGGTCAGTATTACACTGTTGTAAAATGTTAGAGCCATGCGAGGATTTATACATGCTAAGCCTATATTGATGCATGTAGATGATAGAAGAAATACTAAGTTAACTTGCATGATTGGGCTTGTTGGAAGAGCTTGATTTGGTATTTCAGTTTCTGAAACGGTGGACTGTCATTGATTCCTGAGACTCTTGCATTGTATGAAACTGAGTTTGACACATAGGATTGAACTGCATGCTAACACATACTCTAGTCTCTCCTCACAGCCCTCAAATCTCTCATACCCCCAACACACACATGTTACACACCTATGTTTCCTATTTTCATATTAACACACACCATCAAAATCTGAGATTGTGGACACCTACCTAAGCCATGTACTGTCACTTGATCCTTCACATATTAATAAATACATTACATATCCTGCCTATATTTAGTTGTAGACATCCTGCCATCAAACTTGCAATACACTACATGTCCTGAATCATAAGTTCACTCCCATGTACCCATGCTAACACACACACCATGCCATACACTAACTTTCCATATGACACTCACTACCCTATATAACACTCTCATATGACACATTCACAATGACACATTTTCTCTCACAAATAACTCTCCGCACACAAATGAACAGCACACATGTATCAATGTAACACCCTCACTCATAACACTCATGACTCTCTCTCACACAATCACACATGTATCCCTCAGAGATTTCTTATTGATATATACATATATGAGAATATAGATATATATATATATGTAATATATAGGTGGCATATTATATATAGGCCTAGTATTGTATGCTAGTATATGCAAGTATGTTCACACTAGCTCATTGATATGTGCCTATGAATGCCTAATGTATATATAGTTGATTGCCTAAATGTATATCTAGTGTATGAAATATATGAGTTATATATAATATAAATTATGTGATTGATGGCTTGTATAGCCCTGTGATTGGTGTGTGATTGCTAGACTAGGCTTGGTTAGGCCTAGTGAGACTTATCAGACTTGTTGAGTTAAGTTTGACCTAGTTTGACTAGTGTGGTTGACTGGAGTTGACCAAGTGTTGACTTAGTCTAGTTTGACCTAGACAGCATGCAGATGCATTGTAGATTACTATTATCATCCCATGTATACATCTTGACTTGTGTTGCTCTAACTAGGAGTCAGGTACCTTATCTCGGACAGTACATTTATTTCAGACATTCAGATACGAGGCGAAAACATTCTCTGATCATTTCATATCCTGCTTAGAATTATTTTCCTGTATTAAATTACTTTACTTGATACTGTCACGTTGGTCACACGGATTAGTACTATATGGATCCTTTCTTGAGATGTTATCCCTTCAGGAAGCATCGGGTACTCTATGTTCTGTGCGTTTTACTTACATGGGGTATCACTATGTTTCTTTGGTTCTTTGATCACTTGTGACATATACTCTTATGATCACAGAGTCTTCTTTGAATCCTTATCCCATTTATTGGGTTTCCCAGAATCCCCATTTATGGGACTACTATGTACCACCCTTCGGGGGCTGTTACATGGAATTATAACATAACCTGGTTGGATCCTTGTGTATTAATTGGGGGTACGGGAGAGTATAAATAGTCATGTGAACAATTCCAAAGTAGAATAGCCATGTACGCCTCTTTAGTATAGCCATGTGCAAATCAAGCCGTTCACATGTAGACTTTGTACTCTAAATCACTAGTCACTGGTAGCTCTTTACTTATAGTAGATATTTCTATTACAGTTCTCTCTCTGTTTACATACTGTATTTCCTTCAGTATCTATATCTTACTTTACTGCATGATTATATTTTCTAACCTGCTATGAACTGTTAAGATGTACTGTGCTCGCTCCTGTCCTGATTGGACCTGTTGAAAATTTTACAGAGGATGATGAGGAACCCTGCACCCCTTACTTTGGAGCTTGCCTAGATGACACTCGCGACCTGGACCACTGGAAAGGTTCAGGCAGCTGTTGAGGATGATACCCTTGCTTAGTGTAGATAGCGTAGACTGTTCTTCTTTTCATGTTTAGATGTTGTCCTTATTTTTTAGAGTTGTATATTCTAGAGATATTGAGACTGGTAGTTATTAACTTATGTTATTTTATTCTGTTGTACCTCAGTTGAGGATTTTCTTATCTACTTTATCGTGCCATATTCTATCTCTAGATTGTGATTGAGTTGTACCTCTGTGTTGGCCTCCTTATGGAGAGTATTCATATTATGCTAGTTATAGTTCATGACCTAGAACAGCGTTCTACCGCCGACACTGCGGCGTAGGCTGGGTGCTGTTACGTTCTCGTACCCTCACAGTGGGTGCGGGTCGTGACAGAAAACCCCCAAACCAATACCCAACCCCCTCGTCGCGGGAGCCTCCCCTTACAGGTGCCGACTCGGGAGTCATCTTCCCGGCAAAAGGAACTCCCAAATCTCCTACTGTTCTTAAGAAGAGTCCCATCGCTCACACCAAATCCCCTTCCCTAAACCTTGCCAACAAATTCAATATCCTCGCTAAGGACCTTCCTGAAGACCTTCTAGAAAAACATACGGAGCAAATGCCCTTGGATACCAATCAGGTACTAGATGATGAGGAAACAGAAGAAGACACCGGTATAGCCGAGGAGGAAACAGACGATGATGATGTCTCCTGCTGTTCCCCAGTTCGCACACCAGAAGGAACACACATCGCGGATGGTCTTAATATAATAAGGGAGTCGCTACCCTATATGCGAGATTACTTTTATCGGATTGCAGAGGCCAGTTCACCAGTGGAGGCAGTCAAGGAATATGCCATCATTAGAGCCTTGGCAGAACATCCTGAGCACTCCAACCCAGAGGCGTACCTAGCCTCCAAACGCAAAAAAGCTTAGGTGTCCGTGGAGCCACGGTACTTACGTTCAACTAGCAGTCGGTGTAAGGAGTTACCGACCAACCTTCAGAGACCTCCGTAGTCTTGATTTTATGGTGAGGGTCCGGTGACCACCCCCCGACCCTCACACCGTCTAAGCTACAGCCTCGGAGCTTGCCCAACCCTTCTTTACCTCTTTTCCTTTTGTGTCCCCCGGGTTAGCCCGGGTTGGCATTCGGTTTTGCTGCGTCGGTTTTCTTCCGGCACTAGCTGTTAGTGGTTCCTTTGTACTTTCTGTCCTAGCGACCTCCCATCGCAGGAAATTTTGTAGGTGCTTGGGCTATCTCCCGACACCAACTTTTGCCTATTAATAAATCTCTCGTTTAAAATAATATATATTTTTTTCTCTCGTTTAAAATTATATATATATATATAATATATAATATATATATATATATATATATATATATAGGAGGGAGAGAGAGGAAGGGGGAAACTCGGAGAGAGGGGAAACTCGTTGCTCCTCCGGTGGAGCGCAGCCCCCCCTCCGCTCCCTCTGCCGAGGTCCAGCCCCCTCCATCGGCTCCCTCCGTCGAGGTCGAGCCCACTCCTCCGGGGTCGAGCCCCCCTCCCCCTGCTCCTTCGACGGAGCACGGCCCCCCCTGCTCCCTCCTCCGAGGTCGAGCCCTGGCGCCGGATCCCTCCCCCCCCCGGCGAGGTCGAGCCCACACTTCCTCCTCCGGCGGTGTCTCCTCCACCGGGGTCGAGTCCCCCTCCCCTTGCTCCCCCGGTGGAGCGTAGACCCCCCCTTCGCTCCCTCCGCCGAGGTCGAGCACCCTCCTCCGGTTCCCTCTGGCTCCCTCCCTCGAGGTCGAGCCCCCTCCACCGGAGTCGAGCCCCCCTGCCGTTGCTCCTCCGGTGGAGCGCAGCCCCCCCCCCCTCCGCTCCCTCTGCCGAGGTCCAACCCCCTCTACCGGCTCCCTCCGTCGAGGTCGAGCCTACTCCTCCGGGGTCGAGCCCCCCTCCCCCTGCTCCTTCGGCGGAGCGCGGCCCCCCTGCTCCCTCCTCCGAGGTCGAGCCCTGGCGCCGGCTCCCTCCTCCGTCGGTGAGGTCGAGCCCCCACTCCCTCCTCCTACTCCCCTCCCTCGCGTTTCAGCCCCCTCCTCCAGTCGAGTCCGGGCTGACTCCCCCGCCGGAGCCCGCCAGCCATCCCTTGGCTGGTCCCACCACCGTAGCCGCTCCCCTCGGCCTCCGGAGGACGCCGCTGTCTCCTGCCCTTCCCTCATCCCCGTCCTCCCTCCCCTCTCCCCCTGACCGCGCTTATCTTGGCTGGTCTCCTTCGTCGGAGCCCTCCCGACTCCGGTCGCCGCGCCCGGCCCCATCTCCGCAGGTCGTCCCGCCGGTGCTTCCGCTTCGGTTAGCATACTGGGGGGGGGGGCCGAGGCTCCTCGAGCCGTGTGCCCCCATCAATGCCCCATGCCTCGGGCATTTTGCCCGCCTAGGGCCCCGCGTTCGTCCTTTCGGATTATGCGGCTGGCTTTCCGCCTAAACGCTTGGGCCGTGTGCCCATTTGGGCTTAGCCGCATACCTGCGAGAGTTTGAAATTTTGAAATTCAGTTTTGAATTTCAAAATTTTAGTTTTGTTATTTCAAAATTTTGATATTTCGGGTCCCGGAATTTCGTAATTTCGGCTTAGAACTTTGTTTAGTTCGTACGTTGTCTTTCAGAGCCCCTTTTATGTTTGTCGGCTCTGCACCTCCTTGTAACGCTCTTTACGAGCCTCCCCTTTTTTTTCAATGAAAATGTCTTTGCTGAAATTTTTTTTTTAAATATATATATATATATTTTATATATATATATATATATATATATATATATATATATATATATATATATATATATATATATTATATTAGTTACAACATTCTTTTACTTGTTTATATAATTAGAAGTATACATATATTATAGTAAAAATGTATAATATATGTATACTTCTAATTATATAAACAAGTAAAAGAATGTTGTAACTAATATAATATTATATATATATATATAATATTGTAATAGTAAAAGTATACATGTATATATTATATTGGTATGAATACATGTAACATTATATTTAAGAATAATGTATGTATTGACTATGGACTGTATGTATATAATATATATATATATATATATATATATATATATATATATATATATATATATATATATGTAAAATATATATATATATGTAATATTGTAATAGTACAAGTATACATGTATATATTATATTGGTATGAATACATGTAACATTATATTTAAGAATAATGTATGTATTGACTATGGACTGTACGCCCTATATGGTATACATTAGCCCAATTGGGCTTCCAAGCCCTACGTTATTTATGTCATTTCCAAAATACGCTATTCGCCCAACATTGTTGGTTAGATTACCAAATTGGGCTTTTAGCCCTAAAATATTTAAATAATTAATAATATTGGCTTCAAGCCCTATAATATAATTTTATTATTATTCAAAATGGCAATTTGCCCAACATTCTATTTAAGCATTTTAATTAGGCTTCGTAGCCCTAAATTGTTCAAGAAGAACCAATTGGGCCTTGAACCCTACATATTTTTTTTAAATTGGCCTTTAGCCCTAATTTATGATTAATGGGCTTGAGCCCTAAAAATATGTTTTTGTTTTTTTATGCAAATGGGTCTTGACCCTAAATTTAATACTCAAGCAAGCTAATCAAATAGCCTAAAAGATTGTGAATAAAATTATTTTAGCCATGGGCTTTAGACCCAAGATAATATTTTAGATTGGAGTATAAATTTTTAGCCTTTAGCCTTTAAAATAATTTTAGTACTTTTTAAATAATATTTTGGCTAAATTAGCTATATGTGGACTAAACTCCTTAATCAATTTTTTCCTTTAATTTGTATGATCAATTCTCGATCATGATCAATTCCTTAATCAATTTTTCTTTCAGCCTATTAAATCAAATTATGATCATGACAAATCAAATTATTTTCTTTCCTCGATAACCATGCCGACTTCCAAAACTGGCTTCCATATATCAAACTGGGCTATTTGGACTATTCTGGAGGAACCGCTTGTTTGATCATTTTAGACCATCTTATGGAGCATAGTATATGTACCTATTATGTGTCGGCTCATTCGTGTCGTACACGTTGAATTTAACTAATTGAGGCGAGTACATTCTCTAATAATTTTCATTATATTGATGGTTACTATGATATCAGTATTATAGTGTTATACTTGATTCCTGGCACGATGGTTACATGGGCTAGTATCTTGATATCGGTCATAAGGAGTCGTGATTGGATCTATCGTACTAGCCGTAGAATGGAAAAATATTGGTAGATTATGTGAACATACCCCAATATACTTGTGCATAGCTAACCCTCACCTTACGTAGGATGTAGCATGATCTTACTAGTACTTGTGCATAGATTTACATATATGGAATAGCCTGATCTTTTCCAAGTCAATCATATAATAAACTAATATTTCAAGGCACTTGGTAGTTTTTTATTTTTTATTCCAGTTTATACCTGCTGATGTAATCATTCCTTTGTTTACTTATAGTTCATTATTGCTTGTGATAAGATTACATGTTTACTTGTTTCCTTATTGTTCTAGCTTTACTTTTCCTCTTGTATTTTTATTATTTTCTATTTTTATAGCCTTTGTCAATTTAATGGAACTTTTTTCGGTTTATATGCTTCGCTCTAATCCTAACTGGATAATATTTTTTAGGCATTGTCGATGACCATTGTACTTCTCCCTATTGGATCTTGGACCACGTGATGACCCGTAGCTCCAGAAGCTATTCTGGGAGGGATACGACTACCTTTGCTTTATTCATTTTTACTTTCTTCTTTATTACTAAATTTTACTTTCATTTGCTACCAGATTTGTCTTCTGGAAACTCTTCTTATTTTTGTATTATTCTGTGATCAAACACTTGGAATCATGTCTTTGATTTTAATAAATTTGATTTATCTCTTATCATGGCATCCTCTTTTAGCTACTATGAATGAGTTACATTATTGATCTATAAACAGTGCTCTACCGTCGATACTGCGGCATAGGCTGGACGTACCCACGTACTCGTGCCCGAACATCTGGGTACGGACCATGACACTTTTTTATTGTGGTCTATGCAGGTCTCATCTTCACAACTAGTGCGAAGTCATTGTGGTATATAGGTTAGTCGTGCCACTACGAGCTTGTAATATTCTAGATGATTATAGGACTAGAAAACTCATTCATTGAATAGGATTTTCGATCATTTGATCATCTTCATAATCTCTACCATGAATTCCTTGACTTGGTCTTTCAAATTGACTATATCCACTCTTAGCCTTGATTTTATATAATCAATTGGCCACTCATTTAACTCTGGATGACTTTTATTTATTAGGATATATATATTTTGATAACATGGCATGAATGTAGTTAGAAGTAATTTTTGAGATAATTTGGATTATCAAATATTTCCTTAGTAGGTTTTATGTTTGTTTTGACCATTTGTAACTTAGGATTAGATTAGGAATGACTAGATAGAAATATGGCTTACCATTGGCTGAATTTGCTTCTATAAACTCGAGGAATACCTATGAGGATGATATAAACTTTATTGAATAAAGATGTTGTTAGCTCTACACAAAGTCCAATTACTTTTATAAACTCAAGGATTTATATAGAGAAGATATCAAATTCATTAATAGAGATGTTATGGTGTAAAAATATTTTAAGGAATTTTGATTAATATTTTTGGGATAAAAGATTTCAAATGGCTAAGACATTCTTTAGAGAAAACAAAAATAATGATATTAAATTTTGATGAACTAATAAAATAGTGTACGAAGGAATATGGGTTAAGAATTTATAAATATGAAGGATATGGATTTTTATTACTCTAGGGTTAAATGACAATCAATTTTTAGCATCTACTCTTAAATATATGGATGGATGCCTAGTATTAGAGGTTTGAGTAAATCATTTGGTCTATGCGATAGAACTTGTTTATTTAAGCTTAGAATTATTGTATAGTTGAATACCATTTAAGGCTGGAAATTTACTTGACAAAGAATTGATTGAAAGAATTATCTTTATAAAAATATTTGGAGAATAAGGATATTTTAAAGGTCAAATATCAATTTCATAAAATGATTAGATCATTGGAAGGATTTAGTAAGACTGATATAAAAGCTTAATTTCAAAAAATGATGAGTACATGAATTGTTTAGTATAATTTTATAAAACTAAGCATTTCGAGATTATAAATTTTGAAGAAAAATGATAACAATATTAAGGATTGATCTTCGAAAATGATGAGAGCATTATGATACAATAAAATTAATTAATGGACTTAAAGGCTGAATATTATAAGAATGTGCATTCAATGTCATAATTTATGGAAAGAAATAATGGATGTATTAGGCTTTACTAGATAGAATTTCTTGACCGGTCATGATATGTATCGTATTGCTTCTGACCATTTTAAGCATGATCTTATCTTTTATGTCCAATTCATCTTTCCAATTTGTCCTTTGTACCTTATCATACTAAGCCTCTAGACTTTCTAAATTTTCAGAAATGTCGACCTTGACCCACTCTAGCCTTCTAGAAAAGGGTACAAGTGATAAGATCTCTAATGAAGAAACTCCAAGGAAAGCAATGCCCTCGATACAAGACTTTGAGGAACCAAAGGAGCATGAAAGAAGGATTATTGAAGTTTTGAAGGAATTGGTTATTGTGTTGTAATGATACATTTAGACTAGTTACGATACTTTGGATAATAAGATAAAATTTAATGGAGAAAATGTGTAACTAGGAATGAAAGCAAAATCAAGAGGATAGTAGCATCATTTAAATTTGGAAGTGGTTATATTTAAAGAATTATTTTCATATAAAAGTAGAATGTGGAAGAATTCAAAAGAAGAATAATAAAGGATCATGGTGATAAATTATAAATATTGTGGGGTTATATTCTTAAGATTGCCTAATGAGAAAGGCGAATTGATTTCGAAGGACTTTAGATATTAAAGAATGCAAAATTTTGATATATTTAATTGAGGTTTAAATATTGACATAAGGAATCCAAATATATGAATTGCGGGGTGATGATATAAAGAGAAGGACTAAGAACTGATACAACATAGAAGTTTAAATTTTGATTATAAAGAACCAATATTACCAATTGTTGAACTTTCAAGGAAATAACGATACAAGATTGATTGATGGATATGTGGATAATTGAGGAATAAAATTTTGAATATTGTGGTGACATTTAGATTTGAACCATGATGAAGGATTTATAGGCGTAAAATCTAATCTAAGGATGACTAAGTTGATAATGAATATTACGGGAACGAGGAAAGTAAAAGATTGAGGGGTTATAAACAAAGGTACGATTGAGAAGTAGTACCCATGGAATAATGGGCAAATATATCTTATGGTAATTGAAGAAGAGTTTGATTTTCATGATTGATGGATTTATGACATTGTTAGTGGAATTTTTGGATTTGAAGCATAATTGAGGAATGCCGACTTGATAAACCTTGTAGTAGTATGATAAGATGATTACCTTGTATTTCCTTTCTCTATACCCTATCATATAATCATTATTGATTTTCCTATAATAAAGGCCATATTTTTCTATCCTTGTAATAACTCTTAGATTTTAATATTAGTAGATTTCAATCCCATTTTGATGATGAATAAATGTTTTTGATCGTGCAAAATCCATCCGATCGTGATTTTGATTATATTCTTAATTATATCTAAACTAGATCTATTCCTAATCGTGCCAAATTTTAATTTTTTAATCATGCCCAGATGACTTCGTGATTTATATTCTATGGACCGTGTCTAAACTTTTATTCCATTTGACCATGACTTCATTTTATTCTTAATCATGCCTAAGTTCTAATCTTCGGTCACGAAAATATGATTTTAACTCTGATCATGCCTAGGTCTCGATTCTATTATTGCTCGTGCCTAAATTTAGATTATATACTTAATCATATCTAGGTTCTATCCGACTAAATTCTACCATAAACATAACTATATTCTCGAACATGCCAATTATTAGTCATGCCTATATGACTTTGCATAACTAGGTGACTTTATTTATATATATTGATTCTTTCCTTAAATCATGCCTAAATTCTGATTGTTGATCACGCCCACATGACTTAGATTTTGAGTCAATCGTGCTTAACATAAACGATTTTGATCCTATTAATCCTGACTAGCTCATACCTAAAGATTGAATTTATTTCTTCATCGTGCCTATATTATTTTGATTTTGAATCCATTCTCGATCGTGCCTAAATCATGCCATATTTGATCATGTCGAAATTGTTTTGATCGTATTTCGATAATGATCTTGATCGTGCCAAATTGGTTTGATCGTGCATGAATAATTTTATTGATATTCATATTTGACTATCCTTAGTCGTACCATTTTCTTGATCGTGCCTAAGTGAATTTGAATATATTACCATGCTTTGATTCTAGCTTGGATCATTTCCATCTTAAATTTCCAGGACAAAATTTTTCAAAGGTCGGTAGATTTATAATACCTTGAATTTGATTTCAAATTTTCTGGAATTTATGAAAGTATTTTAGAATTTTTTTGGAATTATTTTTTAGTGCCAAATATTTTTATTTTCAAAATCTTTGATCATGGCTTCTGACTAATTATTTTGGGCCTAATTAGCTAATTGTGATTCAATTGGTCATATGGTTAGTCACGGATATGGTTATAGCCATGGTTTTAGTTATGGCACATAGCCCATGGCTATGGTACCTAACTAATTTTGGTTAAGCCTAATTAATTGTGGTTTTCAATCATTCATGGCTAGCTAAGCCATGGATATTCTTAGAACCTTCCATACACACACACATTTACTTTATTGCCCATCTTTTCTTTACATTTTACAATGGTGCCATATGGCCCATACTTGGCCCCCAAACATCCTACCAATAAATGGAACATTCGACATTATCAAAAATCCACAATTATTCACGTTTTTCATATTTAAAAAATATTACAAAATTTACTAATTCCTATCCGGACCACCACTATACCAGCAGCCTCCTCAACCTTGACTGAGTCATTCCCGGCTAACCGATCCCTACTAGCCACCTCACAGACCCCTGCCTAACCTCCGGCCATTGACACCTCACGCGGAGCAACCCCACCACCGTCACCATCATCACCAACTCCCAACACCGTCATCGATACCATCACCGACAGCCCCTCGCCTCTGCCACCAATCCCAAACACTGTCGCCACGACTACCAACACCACATGTACCACCTCAACCACATGCGCCAAATAAGCCCCGAGCGTCCTACCCTTGCCACCAGATCCTATCATCAACGACACCTCTTCTGGCACCCATACTACCTGACCAAGCCACTGCGATTAGATCTACTCCGCACATATCCCGGGGAGCCTATGCCAACTATACGCGTCTCCGGCGCCGTCGCGACTAAAACACTATTAATAAAGTTAGCTATATGTGGACTATTAATAAAATTTAATAGTCAAGCGGGCTTATCTAATAGCCTAAAAGACTATTAATAAAATTACTTTTGCCATGGGCTTTAGGCCCAAGATAATATTTTAGATTGTAGTATTTATTTTTTAGCCCTTAGCCTTTAAAATAATTTTGATACTTTTTAAATAATATTTTTGGCTAAATTAGCTATATGTGGACTAAACTCCTTAGTCAATTTCTCTTTTAACTTATATGATCAATTCTCGATCATGACTAATTCCTTAATCAATTTTTCTTCTAGCCAATTAAATCAAATCACGATCATGACTAATCAAATCATTTTCTTTCCTCGATAATTGTGTCCTCTCCTAAACTGGCTTCTATATATCAATATGGGATATTTGACTATTCTTGATTTAATGGAACCGCTTATTTCATCATTTGGGACCATCTTATGGAGCATAGTATTTGTACATATTTTTTGTCGGTGCGTTAGTGTCTTACATGTCGACTCTAACTAACCGAGGCGAGTATATTCTTTAAATTTTTTTGTTATATTGATGATTACTATGATACCAGTATTGTACTGTTATACTTGATTCCTTGCACGGTAGTTAGACGGGCTAGTATCTGGATACCTGTCATGAGGAGTCATATTGGATCTATCGTACTAGCCGGGGAATGGGGAAATATTGGTAGATTATGTGATCATACCCTATATACTTGTACATAGCTCACCCTCACCTCACATTGGGTGTAGCTTGATCTTACTAGTAGTTGTGCATAGATTTCCATACATGACTGGCCTGATCTTACTAGTACTTGTGCATAGCCAAACATATATGGAATAGCCAAATCTTGTCCCAAGCCGATCACATAATAAACTAATATTTCAAGGCACTTGGTAGTTGTTCATTTTTCACTCCAGTTTATACATTTTGATACAGTCATTCCCATATTTTCTTACTGTTCATTATTAGATGTGATATGGTTACATGTTTACTTATTTTCTTATTCTTCCAGCTTTAATTTCCAACTTCTATTTTTATTACTTACTATTTGTATAGCTTTTGTCAAGTTAATGGAACTAATGTCGGTTTATGTGCTCCGCTCTAATCCATACTAGATAACTATTTTTTAGGCATTGTATATAACCATTGTACTTCTCCCTTTTGGATCTTGGACCAACTGACTACTCGCAGGCCCTAGAGCTATTCCAGGAGGGATACGACTATCTTTGCTTTATTCATTTTTAGTTTCTTATTTTATTCCTAAATTTTACTTCTATTTGCTACTGAATTTGTCTCCGAAAAACTCTTGTTAGTTTTGTATTAATCTTTGATCAAACACTTGGAATCATATGTCTTTGATTTTAATAAAATTGGTCCATCTCTTATCATAGCATCCTCCTTTAGCTATTGTGAATGAGTTACATTATTAATCATGTGATCTTGAGGTATAAACAATGCTCTACCGCCGATGCTATGGTGTAGGCTGGATATACCCACGTACTCGTGTCCGAACATCCAGGTGCGGGTAGTGACACATTTTTATGGTGGCCCATGCAGGTCTCATCTTCGCAACTAGTACGAAGTTGTAGTAGTACATAGGTTAGTCATGCCACTACGAGCTTGCAATATTGTAGATGATTATTGGACTAGGATACTCATTCACGGAATAGGATTTTTGTTCATTTGATTATCTTCATAATCTATACCATGAATTTCTTGACTTGGTCTTTCAAGTTGACTATATCCATTCTCAGCCTTATTTTATGTGATCAAAATTGGCTACTCAATTAAGTCTGGAAGACTTTTATGGATTAGGATATATATATTTTGATAACATGCCATAACTGCAGTTAGAAGTGATTTTGGAGATTATTTGGATTATCAAATCTTCCCTTAGTAGGTTTTAGGTTTATTTTGACCATTTATAACTTAGTATTTGATTAGGAATGACTAGATAAAAATATGGCTTACCATTGGCTAAATTTGCTTCTATAAACTCGAGGAATTCCTATGAGGATAATATGAACTTCGTAGAATAAAGATGTTATTAGCTCTACACGAAGGACGGTTACTTTTATAAACTAAAGGTTTTATATAGAGAAGATATCAAATTCATTAATAGAGACGTTATGGTGTAAAAAATATTTTAAGGAATGTCGAGTAAAACCGCAGTGCGGCGTGAGCTAACGGTCCTATAGAAAGTAACATGGTGCATAATTATCTATATAATCTCTATCGTAGTACGACGCGCACTAACGACCGAGATTGGTCAATAGCCAAGTACTAATAACGACATCAAGGAACTAGGGGCAAGTCATATATAAAGTCGTTATCGCAGCATGGTGCGTACTAATAATCGAGAGTGGGGTACAAGTCAAGGTACGTAACAGGTCACGGACACATTGAGAAAAGTAAATGACATGCAGGTGATATGGTAAAAATATAAAAACAGAGCATCTCAAGCCAACAAGTGCAAGGAAAAGAAACATGTATGAGAGAAATAATGGAAATCAGGCGTGTTAAAATATACTGTACAAAGGGCAAGGTATACTTGCTTGTATTCTCATAGTGTGCGTACAACGGTCCAGTTTCGGTGTCTCCAGTCACTCCGTCACGGACTCCTAGGACACTTCAACCATCAATCAACTACCGTACTAAATCGCGTTGTGCACCAACCATATTCCCAACATCTATACTCTAAACTAGTTTTCAATATAACTGGTCTAGTCTATAAACTTATTACGTGCCATAACCCTTATTATCAATATGCTACCACTATATTTTTATCATCAAAAAAAAATTCTGGAATAAATATAAAGATAATTTTTAATCATAATATATTTATAGTATTTACATTAAATTATAGTAACTAGTTAACAAGTTCAACTAGCCACACAAAGTCGCCAATTTTCGTGTTGTTTGGAAAGATATAATTACATAAAAATAATAATTAAATATTATAAAATAATATATATATATATATATATATAACTTTCAGAAATCAAACTAGGAGATTTTATGATTTTAAATACCGAAAAGTTTATGACAATTGGTTGCACAACAACGAACACATCAAACTATGGAGTTTCAATGGAACACAGCGACAAAACTACAAAGATTCGATCACAAATCTATACAAAACCTATAAAACAATTTATGGACATGAATGAGGGATTAAAGAGGGATGTTAGGATGCTCACCAAGGGTTTCAAAGATTTCGTAGGGCTTCACAAAGGTGCACGAACAACAGCTATGTCGAGCAAGATTCACCCTGGACACCTTGTCGTAAAACTTGCGCCACGGACAAACCGTTGCGAACCAAGAGCTGCAGATTTTAGGTAAGGTAGAGGAAACATAAAGGTACAATTGAGAGTTATTTTAGTCAAGGTTTGAACAATAAAAATAGATGAAACATAGGTGCAAAGTTTACCAACCTGTTGGTTCGGATTTCCCGTTACGGCTAAGAATAACCTTCAAGTTTGGCCCTCTAGTGACCAAACGAATAGACGAGACTCCTCTGGGGCGTGATAGGGTTGAAGAAGGGTATCATAGGGTTATTGTGGAGGTGGTTTGGGGGTTATAGAGGTGGCGATATATTGTAGTATAGCGGCGGTATACTATAGTATACCAGTAGTACGCCGGTCGAAGGTCTAAATACCCTAATATAGGAAAATTTAGGGTTATCTATTCTATGCACTGGTCCTAGTACAGGTTTATGACAATACCAAAAATGAGTTCTACAAGTCCAAGGTAGTCTCACATATCAAATTAAAATCATAAATACTTAAAAATTCAACATGTTATCACTTTACGAAAAAAATTTTAAGTACCAAAAATCAAAAATATGAAAATTGGTAAGGAATGTTACAATATGCTCGAGCACGGCCTGATTCTTGACATCATTCCCCGTGACCAGGTCCAATCACCTCGCGTCTCATCTCGTCAGACCACTACTCCGTCGTGGCCGAGACCTCGACCACCTAGGAGTTCTGATCAAGTCGCTGATCGACGGAGTTGTCATCTTCCTCCTCGTGTCCCCTCTGGCAAGCACTGCGCAACGAACTCAGGTTACAAATTGGACCTCTTATCTCCGATCTGCCGCTATGATTACCTACTATCTTTGGCACCTGACCAGTCCCCCACCATGGGTGTCCACCAGCATGCTGCTCACCTCCGTGAGCATCGCAGATCATATGGCAACTCTAGAGGGGTTGAATAGACTGTAGCAGAATAATTATCCTCTATTTAAAAATTAAAGGCACAATACCAAATAATAAAAATAATAAGCATATATATTAAAAGTAGAGAGTTCAAAGAAAGAAAATACAAACACCGAGGTATATACTAGTTTTTCTCTGAGAGGAGTAGTCCAGTCTCGAGAACTCTAGCTCAATGTTGAACCCACTATAAAGTGAGACACAAGCTTTGGTCCAAATTGTTTGCGACTTCTTACAGACTCGTGCTTTTGATCCGAAGTGCACGACTACTTCAACTTTAAGCTTTTGAGAAAGCTTACTTGGATTTTTCCATGTTTGTACAACTTTGAAAAACAAACTTCTAGCCGAGATTGCACATCACCGATTAGGAGCCCGGGAAGTTGTTTATGTGTAGGTAAAAAGATTAAGGCTAAAATGAGTAGATGATAAAGTAAATAAGTGATTGAGTGAATGAGTGATTAGAAATGGAGAAAAGCTCGCATATTTATAGGTTTTTATGAGACCGAGTTCGGTCTTGAAATATTCAAAAAAATTGACTGTTGTAAGACGAGCCACCAAGAGAGGAGGCCGACTAGGGTTTCTATTTTGGGTAACCGAATTCGTTGTGAGTTGTAGCATTTACTTTCCTAGAATTTATTTTTTATTTTGGAGAATTTTTTATTTTTATTTATTATTATTAGGTATAGAGTGGTTAAATCAATGTTTTGATTTTGAGATCGTAAGGGTTCTACCTAAGCCTATATGTGAAGTATGATAAAATTCAGTCATATATGGTCACTAGGGCCCTAGATAGTCCCAAATATGTTATTTTATTATTTTAGAAATTTCTAGAATTTTTGGTAATTTTTAGATAATTTAATCTATAGTATTTTACTTTTAAAAACTTTTATGATTTATTGTGAGGACACGCGGGGTTATCTTTGAGGCCAAACATTTTATTTGGATTCTAGAACGCTGGAACTACTTTCTAGAATGTTCTAGGAATTTTTAGAAAATTTTGGATTTATTTACATTTATTTGGTGTTAAATTGAATTTTTATTGAGTTTTTGTGATTTAAATAAGCATTTAAACTAATCTAGATTTCTTTTAATTCAAATTATGATAGAATTCCTCAAAACCAATCTTTATCTTATAAGTGCATTTAAATACATCTAATCCGATTAGAATTATATCTATAATTATTTAAACCATTTCTTATTTGAACTAATCCTAATTATATCCAAATAAGGTAATCATAATCCTATCCACATTAACTAAATTCTAATCATATTTAAATTAGGTAATCTCTACTTCTTATATATACCTATCGAAAACTTATCAAATAAAATTATCTCTCATATTTTCTCTCCCAAAATTTCTCTTTTTTCCGTCCAAAATAGTCCAAAATTCGTCATAAATTCACCCTCCTTTTTCAAAAGCTATATCAACTTCGAAGGGCCATAACTCCCAATTCCGTACTCTGTTTAACCTCTAGTTGTTTTTAGAACCGTATAGATGTTAGTTTTTCGATTATGTAATTTGTATTTTGGAATTTTATGTATGAATTTTTGGAGAATTATTTGAGTGTCGTTTGTCTAAAATTGACGCGTCGTACCGTTTTCGAGATTTCGGGTGATCTCAAACTCCATTTTGCGATCTGTTTGAAGTTCTGAAAAGGTGACACATATCTACAACATATATTTTTTTAGAAATTTATATGATCATCTAGTATTTTATTTAATTCGTAGAATTCAGTCTTGGCCGATGATTCATCGATTTGGTCATAGTTAGCCATAATGGCGATAACTTTTGACCAAATCATGATTTTGTGGCACCGTTAATTCTAGTGCACTCGTGGCGCTAAAATCTACTTGGTTACATACTCAAGTCAATGAGTTCATAATGTTTGACTAGTTAGTCAATGATATGTCTTAATTTACGTGACACGGATCCCGAATTTGGAACCATGACTTTCCTTGGCCAAAAATTTGAACTGGACTTACAAGAATTTGGAGAAGCAACTGCTAAAGAAAAATTAATTGCCTTCAAAGCTCAAGCCAAAAGAGTCTCATACAATGATTTTGATGAAGAAGAATCCGATGGTGATGAACAGGCCCTACTGGTCAAAAACTTTATAAAGTTCTTAAAGTTTGAGAGATCAAACCGAAAGAAGAAGGACGTCCACGAAAGCAACTAAGAAGAAACAATCTGCTTCGGATGTAAGAAGTTAGGGCATATAAAGAAGGACTATCCACTATCAAAGAAGAGTAGTCCATATGATCGATCAAGATCGAGCAAAAAGGCTACAACCGGTCGAAAGTATGCTACCACTAACATCTGGCATAAAAGTGATGCTAGTGAATTAGAAGAGGACAGACACAGCAGCAGTGCAAATGTCTGTCTGATGGCATTTGATAAGGTATCTAACAACCCTTTGTATGATGATTTTACTTTCGATGAATTAGAAAATGCCTTTAGCGAACTACTTAAAGAGCACAAAAATATGTTGGACAAGTATAAGCAATCTCGCAAAGAGATTAAGGTATACACAACCGAAGTAGCTAGACTTTCTAATCTTATTGAAGACATTAAAGAGACATCTACTACCAGCAACACGAAAGAGATAGCCAAACTTAAATTGGACTATCATGAGGCTATCCTCACCACAGAGAAGAAAGAAAGAGACTATGTCAAGGTGCAAGAACTTTATGACATAGAGAAGAAGAGACACTTAGTTACTGAACAAAGGCTCACGGATATGAGTGCTAAATTCGAGGAGTCTTATGCTATCTCTAAAAAAATTAGAGATCGAGTTAGGAAAATAGGTCATCCCTGTTATATGGCCTAAGGTTCATCCTAATACCAAGCTTACATCAAAAAGGACTAAACCAAAAAAAGCACATAAGTGTAAAAGCTCAAAAATGAGGGGGGGTCACTCTTAAAAAGGTACCAACATCAGGTGGCACCTAGTCACTAACTTGTGCGAGACCCGTGTTGTGCTGACATCAAGGCGCGTAGGGCAAGCTTCCTTGGGAAGCTGTAACGATTACCATCATTACTGACAGCACAGCAGTCGGAGAATATCTCTTCGAATACCAAGCAATACGGCGCTCGAGAAGATTTTATCAGCATACTGACGGCTAGCTCGCACAAGCTATTATGTGACACAAAAAAATTAATTATTACGGCACAGAGGACTGAGTTAGAGGTGCCAGTTATCAAGTTGCGCCTGGTGCTACCTAGTAAGTTGGCGCCACCTGATCAATTTTTGTCCAGAAGCCAGATAATATGGCTCGTATACCACTAATTTTGAAGAACGTATCCACTACACTGCCCATGACCACCCGTATCTTACTTACTGAATGCCACGCGTACCGAGCAGTTCAAATAATCGTACGCACAACTGGATAGGTGGCGCACAACTCAATGTGCGTGCAACTCAGAAATAGTTATTTTAGAACTCTATAAATAGAGTTTTAAATCAGTTCTAAGGCATCACTATTGATCATAATCTACTGACAAAGTGTTGCTACATTCTCTAGAGGCTTGCGTCTTCAATATTACATCGTCCAAGGGATAAAGTGATCGTTTTCTGATCAGATTCCTACAGTTGTACTTCCCCAGAATTCAAGCATACTCATTGTACTTTTTTTTCTTAGTTTGTAAATTGTTTTTGCAAATAAAATGGTGACCCTACTCGGGACGACTTTTTCCTCCGACGAGAAAGCGACAACTCAATGTAATACCGCGTCGATCAGCAAGACGCAGAAGACTTTGGTCGTACAAGTTGACCAAACAACCTACGAAGCCAGGATCAGTGCTGGGGGGTGCTAGACGTACCACTGTGGCTGCCAAGAACAAGGCACGCACCGACTGGACTCCCAAGTCATCAACCGCCCCTATCACTACTTCTGCGTAAGCTGCGCCTACTGTCTTTCTGGCATAAAACAAAGGGAAACGCTTCTTAGCTTCTCCCTCTTCTTCTCCAATTCTGAACTCGAAGAAGAATCAATCTAGTGAGGCTACTAGACAGAACAAAGGAAAGCGCCCTTTGGCCTTTCCTCGTTCTGCGCAAGCTACGTCTATTTCTGCCCTGGCGCAAAATAAAGGAAAATACTTTTTTTAGCTATTCCCTCTTCTTCCCCAAGTCTGAATTTTGATAGAAATACACCTACTAATGCCCTGGCATAGAACAAAGGAAAGCGCCCTTCGACCTTTCCTTATTCTTCCCCGGTCCTTGACTCGGTGGAAAATACTCCTGATTGTACCCTTGCGCCAATCAGTCCTAAAGCTCTTTTGGGCAGAAACTCTACTCATCTTGACAAAGACAATCAAATCTCTAGCAAGGAAGTAAATTCTGTTCAAAATAAACATTCTGCTACCCAGTTGCACAACTTCAAGCACACATGAAAGGGGGACGCAGAGCAAAAAGGCATTCTGCCTACTCCTATGAATTCAAGTCAGGATCTGCCAACCCTGTGCATCTCGAGATCCAAACAAGAAAAGCTCATGGTGTCTCAAACAGACACACAGGTGGCGCACCTACCTGATTTGTGTGCCTATCTCAATAAGCGCCAGTCAGGATCAACTTTAGCAAGTCATAATGTGCATAAATTATAGTATGTGCCAGTAGCCAACTTGCGTCAGAAGAAGATTTCTGAAGTCAAAAATTCTCTTACCTATGCCAATCAGCTCAGCACCTCCTTGTATACTCAGGGTAGATGGCACTTCAAGAACCGAAATCATGTTCCCAATATCATCAAAGAATATATACCTCCGATTTCTCCTTATCCTGTCGTTGTAACCGATCTCCGTGAACTTCTTATACAGAAACAGAAGATTGTAAGGTCGTCTTGTCCATATGTAGTTTCACAACAAGAACATCATTGTAATCATCACTACAAAATAGTCATTAAATGTTGCTGCCAGTCAGCTAAGCAGTCTGTCTTCGACCGTTTGAACTACATTCAGACTCCTGAACCTGAGATAGTGAGTAAAGATGATTATTGTACGCTTCAGTCAATATGACATCTCGAAGTACTAGGGTGGAAAGGTCCGAGACGTAATGCATCCGCAACCCCAGTCAACAATACTTGGATCGAATTCGTGATTCCGACGAAGTAGTTTACCAACATATCAGATCAAGAAGCTGAGAAACGATCAGTCAAATGAATCTTCCTTCTGACCGAGAAACAATCGGTCAAAGAATCTTTCTAATTTCGACCAAGATTCTTTCAGTAAAAGGGATCTTCCTATCCCTTGTCCTGGGGGTAGTTCCTTGTATGACTTTGATGCCGACAGTGAAAGCTCCGAACGGACCATCTTTTCCACCAGTTCTTCTTCATTAGCCAGAGAAGTAATTGCCTATGTCATTAACGAAGAACAAGATGCATCTAGCTCCAACAGTCAGGCGCAAAGAATCACATTTTTAGAGGCTAGCTTAAAAAAACATGGCTAAGATGATGGCAAGCATGCATGCTATAATCGTGGCACAACATACTGGTCAGGGGGTACAATCTCCTCACAATGCTATGGTACCAACTCCGAGTCTTTCTGGTACTGGGGGTGGTGCATATCATGCAGTCCCTCTTCGTAACCTACTGAATCAGTCCATTGCTCCCCAAGCATCGAGAGATGCTAATGAGGGTGTAAAGATTGTGCATACTCAATTCGAAGCCTACAAATAGAAGGACGGCTTACAGAAGCTTGGGATCAAACAACCTTATCCTAAGATTGGAAAGAAGTCCAGTACCCAAATACAAACCTCATATCATTATGTTGTTTGATGGCAGTCCATCCCCAAGCCAGTACCTCGACCACTTAGAGGTAATGACTGATCAACTACACCCAAACGATGCTCTACTCACTAGGGTATTTGTTGGATATTTAGCTGGTGCGGCTTATGACTGGTATCGTAGTTTACCAGACGGTTGCATAACTTCCTTTTCTAGGTTCAAACAAATGTTCCTAGAATAATTTTATGAGGGAACGAATGACATGAATATGTCATCCCTCATCAAGATCAAACAGCGACTTAATAAAACTGCTGAATATTTCATTGAACGCTTCCGCCGTGAGGCACTCAAAATGCCTCTGGGAAGTCAAGATACTCTGACTATAGACACATGCAAATCAAATTTGTTGCCTATAGTCAGCATGTGGACTGGATCCACACAGTTCCAGGGCTGTCCTTCGTTTATAGTGAATGCTAGAGTAGCCAAAAAGAGTGCTGACAAGTTCAAGCAATTAGGCTCCAGATGCCTAACCTCGACAAAGATGAACATTCTGCATCCAACAGTGGTGGTCGTCAGAATAACCGCAAAGGTAAAGAAGCTCTGGCCATCAATATTAAAGGTAAAAACTCTGTTCAAGGAAAAGTTTTTCTCCGATGTGGAGCGGGATGAGCTTCGGATGCAGTTCGAGGTGCTGCAGCAGGGGACCATGATAGTTACAGAGTACACATCAGAGTTCACCCGACTCAGCAGGTTCGCAGAGAACCTAGTCGGCACGTCAGAGGAGAGGGCTTGGAGATTCAAGAAAGGCCTCACCAGAGAGCTGCGGTACGCAGTAGCGATCAGCCAGGCGACGACTTACTCGAGCATCCTCAAGATCGCCCAGGCAGTTGAGAAGGAGATGGACCCGAGGACCAAGAGGGATAGAGACATCGGCAGTAGCAGTTACCAGGCACCGGCAAAGAGAGTGCAGATACAGACTCAGACAAGGCCAGTCCAGCAGGCAGCAGTTCAGCACCGTCCAGCCAGAGTTCATGCAGATCCACCATAGAGGCAGCAGTTGGCAGTCACTTGCAACTACTGTCACCGCCCATAACATCATTACGATGAATGTCGCAAGAGGCTAAGGCTTTTGCTTGTTCTGTGGATCACCTGCTCACCAGGTCCGAGATTGTCCAGAAGCCGCTGAGGGACGAGCACGAGGAGTACCGGGACCCCAGTAGGAGGACTTACCTCTTCATGTTCAGCAGCCGCAGGGAGATCAGCCAGAGGGGCGAGTCTACCTCCTGACAGCCGATGAAGTGGAGACCATCCCGATTCCTGACGAGTACTGACGACCGGAGGCACTTGTGATCATTACCTTTTTTGATGTTCTTTTTGCATTTTCTTTGTTGTTTCTTCATTCGAGACTTGTTTTACAGTCTCCCTATCTTACTGTTGTTTCATAGAACATATGAGCTACTTGTTGACTATTGATTGTCTCTTAGTCTCCAATAAATTTTTTTGTTTCTAAGAACAGATACTACTCCTCTCTATCATTTTCACAAACTTTATTAAAACATCTGGATAAAGTTAAGAAAATATTTGACAACCTACTATAACCTGGATTATGGAGGCCGTGAGTCCACTGCAGCTAGCTATACACTGGCGAGGCAGGGGCTCTAAGTCAAAGTAATTACAGGTAGTTATGGCCTCCGGGTATTATTGAGACTAAGTCCTAAATTCATAATGTTTTCTGATATCGAATAAAGTTGACAGAAGTATTCTGGTAATAATTCATTATCGGGACCATGAAACCGAAGGTTCACTGCAGCCAGATGCATACTGGCGGGGTAGGAACTGAAGGAAAAGTGACTCTAGATAGGTATGATTGCCGGATACTATTGAGACTACTATCCCTTGATCTCGTGACTATCACTTGTACCACTTTTCGTGCCAAGTTCAATTTGTATTGATTATTATTAATCGTGTCGAGTCGTGCCATCTGAAATTTCGAGGACGAAATTTTTCAAGGGGGAGAGATTTGTAACTCCACTTTTCTAGATTGAGTTTTTCTCCTGTGATTTACTTAAGATTTTTTTTGATTTTCTTGACTAGTCATTAATAATCCATTAATGATTTTCTAACTACTTTAAAGAATATTCCAAATATTAAGATTGTTAATTATATTTTTCTATTTAAATTATTGATTATCTTGATTTAATTTCTATTGAATTTCCTAAGATTTCTAATTAAATTATTTGATTTTTAAATCTTTATTAGGCTTACTTTCCTAAGTTAATCCTTGATTTCTTAACCTTTGGGCCGGAAGCCCAACATCTTAACCCAGAGAAGCTAGCTACTGGTCTCACTTCATTTAAACTCTAGTAACCGTTGGTTCAGACCAACTCTTCTGATATTGAACTCTTCATTTGAAACTCTTCTGTCTCGCCATGGAGAACACCCAAACTGCAGAGCCCCATTCTCCCAGAAGCTTCCTGGGCCAACCAGCCCACATCCTTAGCTAAGCACAGCCATCAGAGCCTATTCTTTTATTCAGCCAGCCCGGCCTATTAGCCTTTGGACGTGGATCCAAAACTCCAAACCCAACCCGCTAAACCCAAAACCCGACAGCCCGATTCCAACTGTTATATTCAAAATCCCAATTCACTCTTCATTCTTTTCATTTCCCACCTTGTTGTACTCATAGGACGACGACGACGTTGATTCTCCAGCTGTCGTAGCTAACTACCCCCCCAACTGTTTTGATGCTGCCCGTACAACGGCCTGCCCGGACGTCCATTCTCTATAAATTGGCCCCAATTTCATTCTTCTTCTTCATTTATTTCGGGCGGAGGAGCCCTGTCGAAGTTCTCTAGATCCATCTTTTTTGTCTCTTCTTCGAGCTCGACAGAGTAGCCATGGCGAAGTGAAGCTCGGACGGTTACGAAGGGATCGAAGCATTCCATCGCCGAGGATGAGAGCAGTGATCATATCACACGAGGGTTGATCCATCCACCTATTAAGTTATCCGTTCATTTGAATTTCCATTTCTTCTCTGTTCTTCTTGGTTGGATCGATCAGTGACGATGGTTCTATTGTTGGGATCAACTCCGTCTCCGATTATTCCTTCGAGTGTTCGAATCAACGTAAGTCCTTTGGATGAATACTCTGTGTCATCGATCTGTAGCAATTTCAAATTGATTTTGTTTGGCTGTCGCTTGGCTCGACTGATTTATGTTTTGTGATGAACAGTTTCAAATTGGTTGAAGTTCTTGTTTCTTTTCAAAATTTTGATTTGAATTCATGATTGGTGAGTCCTGGATCTATTCTTGTAAATTTCTCCAAATTTGGAGTTATTACAAATTTAAACACGACTCACGTTTGTGAACTATGTATATTATCGTTATCTGTTCTATCTTATGTGTCAACCAGCTCCGCATTCGAATTCTGGACGCACGGCTTGCCGTGTCGGCTTCAGGAGACTCAAGCAACGCCCTCGAACATCAGGTATTCAATTCAGTGAACCCCCATGATTCTTTCGGAAGAAGTATCAGTTTCTTATATTTGGTTTGGGTTTATGTAGCAGCAGGGTATTTACTTCATTATGGGTAGCTTGTTTAGTTTTCGGTCTTTCTATATGTGGGTTGATACTCTTAGGTTTAAATCTATACAGAGATTGATATAGAGGCAGCATTAGTAGGTTGGTAATTCCAGTAAGATGCTAATTTTCAGAGGGGTAAATCATAAGGTGCCAATTGTGCTTGTAGCCTCAGTTCATTAGTTTTGCAAGTTAAGTTGTGGTATAATTTTAATGTTCAGTTTACTTTTTAACTGAACCATTATTTTGTGCAGTAAATAATATTGGTTAGTTAGACATCATGGTGTTGATTGTTCGTGTTGTGGGTCGATGAGATGTCTAGAGTGGTCTGCCAGGGAACTGAAGTTAAAGGTTTTCATGTGTGAATTAGAGCTAACTTGGAACAAGTCTGAATTGGATCTTTACTGCATTTGGTAGGGTGGTATTACCACAGCCAAGGTATTTTTCTCTTTGAAACTTGGCTCTATTACTATATGAGCAGTAACAGGGATAACTTTGTTAGTAAATTCAGGATATTAGGAATATTTTTATCACGAATGTTGTCTAAACAAATAGTTGATATTATTCTAGTCCATGATAAGAGCAGTATTTGAGTTGGCTTAGTGAACTAGATTGTTAGTTTGATGGCAATATTTTTTTAGTGCTCATATGTTGGGTTAATTGACATCTAGAGCTGGTATTCAATAGTTATTTTTTCAAATGAAGATTTCAATAAAGTATTAGACAGGCTTGAGTCTTAAGTTTATATTAGAGACTTTTGGGTTAAACTAAGTTTATTAATAATTCCTTGGTTGATTACTTGTAGTTAATGAATAGGACCAATAGTAGTGGTTTAGTGTCAAGTCCTGTCAGTCTGAGAGAGAGTAATGCCTCGGGTGATTTCAGTACTACTAGTTTTCAATTTTTAAATAGCAGGACAGCTTTTGTCTTAATTGTTTGTTACTAAATACAATCTCCTATAGCAGCTGGTAACCTCTGTACATTTACCTTGCTCATTACACAACATATTCATTTAGCCTCACTTTTTGAGTTCCTTTTTTTCATTTTTTAACAAATATGCAATGGGGCCATCTATGGGGATCCTGAGATGGACTTAAGATGCAAACTAAGAGTTCTTACATTAGTACCAAATTTCAGCCAAATAGTTTAACCCATTTGGACAGATCAGTGAGACAAGGGACTGGTTAGTGGAATGTGGAAGAGTAGTAGTACGGGTGATGTTAGGCTTGATTGGGAATAGTAAACTTTATGTTTAGCTGCGGGTTCTTTTATAAGAACCTTAACATTGTCTATATCAATGAACCTAGAGATTCCTATATATTGTCTTGGTTAGTGGATGAACTAGAGACTTCATGTGACAGTAATAACCTGAGAATTCAATCTCAGACATTAGAGGTAAGACACTGTTTTCAATAGGTCTTTTTTGTATAGGAATATGCACTAATGAAGGGATATCAGTAAAGGCTATATGAACTGTGGGTGTGAGAAATTTTCTGGAAACAAAGGTTGCAGTGACATGAGGCTATATGAGTTTTAGTGTCTATTGATATAGGTTGGTTGTTAGTTAATGCAACTGGCTGAGAAATTGGTTTAGCAACAGTTTACTATTCCTAGAGTACTCTAGCTTGAGTTAGATACTTGTGTTGGTGATGTATAGGAGATATAAGGGATGGGTCCTTCCAACTATTTAAGAATTAATTCAAATGGTAAGTTTACAACTCTATTATCTAGGTAGTTAAGTATTATGAATATTGCGTATTAGTATCTATCAATAAAGATACAAGGGGACTTTAGATTGTAGCTAGTTTATCTTAAGTAAGCATGATTAGATGGTGAAATCCTTAACTAGAAATTTGTATATAATTTAAACAATTGTCCCAAAATTCTTAACAGGAGGACATCCAGTTTACTATCCACTCAATATTCCAGAGCAAGGCAAGTACACCGACTCGAACTCTTTACTCTGTATTTATGTCTTGCTTTATGTTCTCATATTGACACGTTGTACAAACGATTGTTCATTGATCATTGTTCATCGTCCATCGTTCATGGTTCATTGTTCTTACTTGTACATTGGGGTAGGGAAATACTATTGATATGTGACCAATCATATTTTAGCTAGGCATTGACTAATAGCTTAGGTCTCACATCGTGCACGTGGGACTCTAAGCCGTACTATTATTCATGTGCTCATTGTTCATTGTTTACCCAGCCAGTCACATACTCTGATAGTTATTTCAAATGCCTGTTACACTGATAGTCTAGTTCATTATTTCTGGATCTGGTACTATAGTTTATCATTTTTCATGTAATACAGTTTTATATTCCTGTCTTGTACCATAGTTCATATTATGACTCTTTTCATGTATTTCAGTTTACATTGTTTAGTGCTTCTTGTCAGGTTTGTACATTGCTCTTTTCCTGACAGGATACGTTGCAGGTATCTTGAGGATATGGTACCACCTTGGGTCAGAGCCCGAAGATGGTGGGATTGTGTTTCAGGATGGACTTAGAGTTGCAGTGCCCTAAAATGGATCATTTTCTAGTTATTAGAGTTGTATCATGTATATTACATTGCGGATTCAGGATTGTATAATTTTATTCATGTTACCGGATTTATCTTCGGATAATATTGTACCAATAACTTGTGCGTTGTGGTGATTCTGGGAATGTGTATAGTAGCTGTGTTGTTTTACATATCTTGTATCTTGGAGTTTTCCTTAGAATTGTACAGCTTACTTCGTCGTATCCATCGACGAAGGCTGGGCGTGTCCGACTCGTGTCCGATTATTCGGGAGCGGGTCGTGACAATAATCAATCTCGTGTTGGCTTGGGATTCTGGACAAACTTTTTATCTTGCCAAAGGAAGCTTTCAAAGGCAAGACTCGGACAAAAAACTGCAACAAGGTATCATTCATATCAGTACCAGAAGAAGAAGCCTTGACTGGTACCAGGTCTGGAAGACTCTCTCTGAAAGAATATCCAGAAGGTCCAGAGATCCCTACGCCAGCTCCAAATACCCTTCCAGCATCTTCTCCCCCGATTGTTAATGTTCTATCGGCTTTGTCACCTACAGTGGAACCGATTCCTCTTAAACCGAAGGCGGCCGACAAAGAAAAACAGCCAATTCGCTTTGATAAGATATTGAAGAAAACTCTACCTCTTGGACTTGAAAAGCCATACAATTTCGACATATTGGCTCAGTTAGCCAATACTCCAGCAAGGTTATCAATCTTCGAGCTCCTTCGTCTTTCGAAGGAAAATCAGACAACATTAAGCGAAGCTCTACTGCAAGCAGACGCTTGCCTGACATTTTTTAAGAAACCTGATGAGGAACCTATAGCATGTTTTCACTGTCATAGTGTGATGGAATTGGTTCCTAACATCACTTTCACACAAGATGACATACTTATGGAAGATAATCGATATGACTGACCTCTCTATTGCACAGGGTATATCGATACAATAAAGGTTGACCGCATCCTGATCGATCCCGGATCTGTACTTAGCATCATGACAAAAACTTTACTCGATGCCCTGAAGATCCATGTTCATAATCTTTCCACGACTATCATGACGATCTTGGGATTCAATTCCGAAAGAAGTGAACCACTAGGAAAGATACGTCTGAAAGTACAAATCGACAATCTTCGCACAAAGGTCACCTTTTATGTGATTGAGAATCACGGATCCTATAATGCTTTGCTAGAAGGACTGTGGCTGCATGAGCATAACACTGCCTTATCAACTCTTCATCAATGTTTCAAGTATGTGGATGCCAATAAAGAAGTCCAAAAAGAGGTGGTCGATCTTAATCCCTTTCGAGGCGTCGAAACATATTTCACTTACTCCAGGATGTACAAAGAAGAATTCATAAAAGTTATACTAGCCATGGATACTGAGGAAGATCAAATGGATACCCCAAATGATGTTCTTGTGAATCCAGTTAAAGGACGCACTTCTCGTCCTTCGTCTTCTCAGACGATAACTATCCATCTCTTCTCTCATGCTAAGCCTCTTCCTGCTGAACAGAGGGAACTCACTTCTTCTGAACCTCTTGTTATCGACCTCCGTCGTAACAAGCCTTCTCCTTCTCTTTCTCCTTCTCTTCCTCTGGTTATCAACCTTAGCAATCCATAGGCTCAGGTCAAAAGCCCTGTTGTAAGTAATGATGTACAAATCAATGAAATAACATCTCCTTTGAAGTATACTGATGTTATTTATTATACTCAACGTTACTTAGAAATGCTAGATAACTTCGAACCAATCATCATAGGAGAATTTCAACCTCTCCATAATAAAGTATCATTTGAATCAGCTCAAGATTCCTTCTTCCTAGTTCCTTCCAGGAAGAAAGATGAACTTCCTATACTTTTTAGTAAAGGAAGAGAGCAGAAGACTATGTCCAATAGTGAGACTAAAAAGGACGATAATGGGCAGCTCCAACTACGATGTTATAGTCAACAATCTAACGACATCATTCAAAAGCTGGGCTACAATTTCAAAGTTGGCCTTAATGGTGGTAAAGGAAGGCTAACTCCTATTCGTATCACTACTCCAAAAGGAAAGTAACTACAATACTACAGCAAAACAAAGCATGGGTTGGGCTATACTTCGCCAGTTACGACCCTAGACGCTTCTGAGTCAAACAAAGAGGAGCAATCTAACTCTTCTGACTCTGTTTCATGGGATTCTGACACTAGTATAGGGCACGTCCATCGAGTGACTCTATCTTCTAATATGGGGACTACCGAGTTCTCAGAAGACGATGACAATTATGATAAATCTCCTGAGTCAGATCCTTGGGCACAAAGAATGGACAATCAAGGGGAACTTCGCTTCGAGCAATGCGAACCACCTACCGAAGATCAGTTGGTCCAAGTCAATATCGAAAATGAAGCTTCTTCAAGGCCAATCTTCATCAGCAAAAGCCTTCCTGAAGTGGATAAATAGGAACTAATTCATCTCATTAAGGAATACATTTATGTATTCACCTGGAGCTATGAAGAGTATGCCAGGATTAGATCCTCAGATCGCTACCCACAAACTCAACATCCTACCAAATGCGAGGCCAGTTAAACAACAGCATCGATTCTGACCCGATATGATAGACGCTATAGAAGCGGAAGTCAAGAAGCTTATCGTCTGCAGTTTTATCAAAGAAAAACAACATCCTGACTGGGTGGCTAATGTCGTCCCAGTTATGAAGAAAATAGGAAAGGTTTGAGTCTGTATTGACTTTAGAGACCTCAACGATGCTTGTCCCAAAGATGAGTTTCCTCTTCTGATCACTGATGTCATGATCAACAATACTTGTGGATTCGAACGAATGTCTTTTATGGATGGATTCTCGGGATACAATCAAATCAAGATGCATATAGAAGATGAGAGACATATATCTTTCTATACTCCTCTGGGAGTCTATTGCTATACTGTCATGTCATTCGGTCTTAAAAATGTTGGTGTAACTTATCAGTGGGCTTTAAGTACTATCCTCTGTAATCATTTGTGAAAGACAGTCGAATGTTATGTCGACGATATTGCTGTCAAAAGTCGTCTAAAAGAAGATCAAATCCAAGATTTCAGAACTATCTTCGATCTAATGCGCCAGCGTCAACTCAAGATGAATCCTACCAAGTCATTCCGGGGAGTCTCTAGTGGAAAATTCCTCGGATTCATTATTACCTCTAAGGGTATACACGTTGACCCCGAGAAGATCAAAGCCATTCAAGAGATGTGTCCTCTACGCAACCTAAAAGAGCTATCAAGATTCCAGGGATGGCTTGCGTACATCAGGATATTCATTTCAAATCTCTCTGGACGCTGCAGACCGTTCACTCAACACATGAAAAAATGTGTATCTTTTATTTGGACTGAAGGATGTCAACAAGCATTTGAAGACATAAAGCGGTATTTAATGAATCCTCCAGTTTTAGTGGCTCTAGTCTCAGGAATACCTTTTCTGATGTATATCCGTACAATGGATCATTCTTTGGGAGCTCTACTAGCCCAGAAGAACAAAGAAGGTCACAAAAAAGCTATCTATTACCTCAGTCCCACGATGATCGGTGCCGAACATCGATATAGTCCTGTGGAAAAAGAATGTTTAGCCCTAATGTTCGCTGTTCAAAAAATACGACATTATATCACGGCTCAAACTATTCATGTCATCTCCAGAGTCAACCCTCTTCGAGTTCTGATGAAGAAGCCTAGTACAATCAATTCCAGGCTTGCTACATGGGCCATAGTACTAGCACAGTATTATATAATTTGTGTCCCACAAAAGTCGGTCAAGGGTCAAGCTCTTGCGGACTTCTTAGCGGCTCATCCGATCCCAGAGACATCTAAACTCTATGACGAGATTCTTGATGAAACTCTGGAATCTAACATGATTTTAGAAGAAGTTCTTTCCTGGCGTCTATTTTTATGGTACATCCAGAATTGGACCTAAAGGCACTATTGTCGCTGTAGTTGGAATTGTCCTTTTATCATCGGAAGGATTAACTATTCAAGGAGCTTATTCCTTAGACGAGTCATGTTCCAACATTGTGGCTGAATATAATGCTCTACTCATTGACCTCCAATTGGCTAAATAGCTGGATATTGAATATCTCGAAGTATATGGATACTTTAAGCTAATCGTCAATCAGGTTAGAGGCACGTACAAAGTTCGGCGCCAAGACCTTATTCTATATCATGAAGTGGCAGTTAGATTGGCTAAATCGTTCAAAGGCTTCTTTATTGAACATGTACGTCGAGCTTGCAATATAGAAGCTGATGCACTTGCTAATCTAGCAACAGTATTAGCAATTCCGGTAAAAAGACAACAGATGATTGTCATCACTAATAAAAAATTATTTTGCATCGAGAATAATTCAAATCCAACTGAAATTGATACTATTAGTGAAGAATAGAGGGCACCTTTCATCGACTTCATGCTACATGATATTTTACCTAAAGATCCTAAAGAAGCTAAAATAATTCGTCGGTGATCACTTCGGTTCTATAACAATCACACTTCCAAGACCCTATATCGGCGAACATTTGACGGTCTACTCGTATGTTGTCTTGCGGAAGATAAAGCAAAACAAATACTACACAAAGCTCACGATGGTGTCTGTGGAGCACATCAGCCCGGTCCTAGGCTACAGGATCGTATCCGATGTATGGGTTACTACTGGCCTACTATGGTACTTGATGCTATTGAATATGCTAGAAAATGTCGAACGTGTCAAATCCATGCAGATTTTATTCATCAACCATCAGAATTCTTGCATCCGACTGCCGCATCTTGGCCCTTTAAAGCCTTGGGTATGGACGTCATTGGTCCCATCAACCCACCGTCATCTAGAGTACATCAGTTTATATTAGCTATAACTGACTATTACTCGAAATAGGCAGAAGCTATACCCTTGGCTGAAGTCAAAACCAGCAGTATGATTAGCTTCATCCAACATCATGTAATTTATCGATTCGACGTTCCTTGTCGAATCATTCATGACAATGGACCCTAATTAATTAGTCATAAGTTTACTCGATTCTGCGACGACAACAGGATAAAAAATGTTGCTTCCACGGCAAATAATCCTGCAGCTAACGGTTTGGCAGAAGCATTCAACAAAACCTTCATCAAGCTTCTCAAGAAGTTTGTTTCTACTAATAAAAGGAACTGGAGCGAAAAGCTTAAAGAATATCTATGGGCTTATCGTACTACTGTACGAACTCTAACCGGTTGTACACCTTTATTCTTGGTATATGGATGTGAAGCTGTCTTACTATTGGAAATTCAAATCCCTTCCTTGAGAATTGTGATTGCCAATGAACTCACAACAAAAAATAATGATCTTCTTCGACTTCAGGAGCTTGATGAACTTGACGAGATGCGGCTACTAGCTCAACAACATATTAAGTTATATCAAGCCCGTATCTCAAAAGCTTTCAACCGTAAAGTCAAAGTACGAGCATTTCAAAAAGGAGAATCGGTCCTTACTGTCAGACGTCCTATGACTATGACACACATGAGCAAAGGCAAATTTGAAGCAAAGTAGGAAGGTCCCTATGTTGTAAGCAAGGTTTTCTCAAAAGGAGCTAATCAATAGACCGGAATGGATGGCCGAGTCGCTATGATGCCTATCAATGGCAAATTTTTAAAGAAATACTATCTTTGAAGAATGTCTAAGATATTCTCTGAATATTGTATATCCTTCAACTCTTCAATTAATTATCTTTTATTTACTCTTTCATAGATAAAACCACAGATAATAAACTCTCAAAGAAAATCCCCAGTGGAGTCTATCCAGATCATATCACATCATCACAATTGTTGTCTTTTGAAACCCAGTTGTTTTAAAAGATATCATATTTTGAATCCCAGTTGATTCAAATATAATCAATGGATATATGAATTCACGTCCACATTACCTCTAAATTCTATTATCTATATCAGCGACCTATCATGTCCACATTACCTCTGATAAATTCGTCTTTTGAAATGACAATATTTCAAAATTATATTCTGTCACGTCCACATTACCTCTGAACAGATATAATAAGTATTGTTATTTTCTAAAAAGATGTGTTATATCTGGTACCTCTGAACATACTTCATACTCTTGCCTATTACTTATGTCTATAACAGATATGTAACAAGTAATGGAACCACAAAAATATTATTCATTTTTAATTCCAATGATGTACAAAATATCAAAAAGTGTACATCATGTGAAAGATAACAAAAAAAAGTTGTCAGGGATAGCTTCACTGAGGGGGCTGAGTACTAAGATCAATGATCAGTTTTTCATATATTTGGCTCTCTCTGTTCTGGAGTCTAGCACCTTTTGCCTAGCCAGAGCTCTTCCAGATTCTGGATCAAACGGTTGCAGAGAGTCAGCTCGACGTTCCAGTTCTGCACCTTGAGTTCGAATAAGTTTGTCCCGTTGCCTCTTCAGATCATCTAGCTGGCTCACGGCAACTTGATGCATTTCCAGTATTTTCTCTTCACGTAGCCGAGTTGCTTTGAGTACTTCTTGAAGCCGGGCCATCTCGGTTTCTAAATCCCGGAGGCGAGCTTGACATTCATTCGCTTCTTTCTCCTTTTTTGCCACTTCAGTCTTATAACCCTCAATAGAAGAAGTATTTCGATAATGAGAGATTCCAGCTTCGCAGAGCGTCATGAGAAAGCCACCACAGAAGCTTCAAATTTAGCTCGTCGTACTGCAGACTCGCGAGCCATCGGTTTGCATTCAGCATCTATGAGCTTTTTGATATTTTTCCTTGTTAGATCTCTATAAGACTAGATAGATTTCTCAAGCTCATCCAAGATATGCTCCAAGTAGTTGACTCTATCCAGATCGCCGATTTTGTGAATAGCTCCAATGATAAAAGAGGAAGGTCCCCTTACTGACTCATAAGGTTGGTCATTTTCCAAGATTATCTGAACTAGAGGCCTCAGAGAGGTGAAAAAAGCATTGGTATAAGCTTCAATGACGATCCTGTTCATCACTGATATACCAGGAGTAGCCACTTCTGCCTGAATCCCTCATTCTGCAGCAGCTGGAGGAATCACAGCTTGTGCATCAGAAGATCTTAGCACTGGCATCATGGAGGAGCTTCCTTCTCTAGGCTGAGTCCCCATATCCAGAGGAGCCAGGGTTTAGCTAAAGCTAAAGGCGGTCGACGGAGCTACTACAATTGTCCCCACGGTACCCTCTGCAATCAAGATACACAATCATCAAAGGAGTTAAGGTAAATGAAAGTCAAAAATTTACCTAATCCCGGCAGTATGTACGGGGTCTCACATGGTATGTCCAGATCTGCACGGAGCCTTGCCATAGTAGTCTCAGACACGGCCGCTTGGCTGCTCCCAGCCTCTGAGCCGCTTGACAGGAAACGGCTGCTTCCAGCCCCTAACTCTGCTTGGCTGGTTGGAGTAATCGCTTCCGCTCTCTTGGTTCCAAAAAATTGTTCTTTAGGGTTTTGAGTCCCCTCAGCTTCAATTTTAGGATTTTTATCAATCCCAATGTCTTCAAGAGTTAATGCTTAATTCTCACCAACTTCTTGGTGATCATCAGGGTTGTCAGTTTTAGTCTGATCCTCATATCTTGGGCTTGGATGTCCCTTATCATCAATTGGGTATTCTTCACCCTCACCAGTGGTACGACCCTCTTCTGTCGGTAAGTCTTGATTCAGCGGGATCTCCACCAAAGCTTGATCTCCTTCAACGGTGCTTGTGGAATCATCTTCAATTAACTAATCGCCGAAGTCACAACCTTCGAGAGCCGCTATTATCTCTTTATCCTTCTGAGAGCGGGTAGGAGTTTGGGCTGCAGAAGAAGCTGCAACTTTGGGATTAGATTTCGGAGAAGACAATACCTTCTCAGGAAGTGTAGTCTCTGGGACCTCGGGAGTTGGGGACGACATCATTATTCCTACTGCAGCTAGTGTAGTCACAGGAATGGTCATCTGCATGATCAGGTATTCTGAGGTCTCTTCTGTAATGATCGAAGCCGGAGCGTTGGTTGTGTTAACCTCTGTAGATGAAAAAGAATAATGTCAATATTTTACTCAATCATGATCACATTAAAAGAGTATTAAAACTACCTTATGGAGGTGGCAGATCTTGAGAAAGCAACGACGCATCAGGTTGACTCAAAGACTCTTTCGTTATGGAAGGAGTGGGCGAAGCGTCAATTTCTTGACGGTTTGCTGGAGTCACCATTAATCTTAATCTTCTTTTAGTTTTACGCATAAGAGACGTCTCAGGTTCCTCTTCAACATCATCAAGATCATCTTGCACATTAGTCTCCCTGGTAACCTCTTCAAGGACAATCCTACTAGTCTTTGGAACTGAAAAAGGAGTTGGCTATCCTCCTCCAGGACTAGCTCCTGTATGCATCTGCTTTGTCTGGGACCTTATTGTCCTGGTAGTAGGCCGCTCAATAATGACTAGTGTGGTCTTCTTCTTCCTCCCTGGAGCTTTAGGAGGGGAAGGGAGGTCGACGGAGTATTATAGAGCAGACAGCTCTCCCATCTTTTGTCTTTTACTAAGCCCCTTTGCAGGAGACTTTTCTTTCCGTTTCTTCAGCGACATATCTAACGGGTCGTTAACTTCATCATGAAATCCCACGAGAGAAGCCTCCAGAGGTTCATCAGCGGGATCATGGTCTTCCTTATCTCTGAATGATTATGCAGTATGACCCCAGCTCTTGACCGTTTATCACTGGTGAAACTGTCAGCTAGGTTGAAATTTTCGGCGAAAGTGTTGGCCGAAGTATAAAAATTTGCGTATGTATATAACATGAGCATGATAAAAAATTTAGTACTCATCCCCCTCGGAGAAGTGTTGTTATATGCATGTACCCTATAATTGACCTGTCTTGTGACTGCCCGACCTGGCTACTTGTTAACATGAGCATGATTAGATTGGATTGAGCAGTGACTTGGACTTGAGCATAATAATAATTGACTATAACCAGAACCTGACTTGAACCCGACATGACAATACGATCCCGACTTGATAACTTGTTAACATTGCGCATGATAGAACTTGAGCTTGATGAGATTGGAACTGAATATCGACTTGACTTGAACATGACAATATGAACCCGTCTTGTATAATCTTGATTGTGGCCCGTCGAGGCGCACTCTTGACAAGTACTCTTAACATGACAAGTAAACCTGACATGACATATTTAATCTTGATTGATGTTGCGACAGCTATCCCTGACTTGCTAAGTGTAACCCTTATCTTGAATTCGTGGTTGATTGTGCCTGAACAAGCTACCTGTCCTGTCTTGCATCATGTCTAGGACTAGGTTAAGGACTAGATTGATCAAGTAGTTTATACAGAGAGATTTTTCAGTTACAGGCGATCCCATTATTTCGACCACACCTGTAGACTTGTAGCCTACCGACGAGTAGGGCTCATTTTTAGCATATTGTCATGTGTTGCACTCTAAGTCACCTAATAATTCTCTTAATTCTTGATAAACTCTTGTAACCTTGCCTGGATAACCTGGATAGTCTGCAGGGCTTGTGACTGCGGGAACATCTCATTACATCTTGTTAGTAACTAGGCCTGTAATAACCCTAGTTAGCTAATGATAGCAAGCCGTAGGACTTGATTGGACGTGTGAGAATGATTGTCTCATGATTAACATGGGAATTAAATTCCACCTCTTGGTTTCTTAATGCAAGCTAGTATGATTCCTTAAAGCATGTTTTTTATTTTATTATATTATATTCATTTATCTGTTCTTCTATTCATTTATGCTGGTTTTAGTTCCTAAGTGGAGCCTCCCTTGTGGCACTTGCTCTCTCTGGGGTCTAACCCAGCTGGTTTTGTATGGCCAGATTTTGGAGTAGCACCCGAGGATCTACCTGCCATATGGTGAACACCAGGCGTAACCGTAGCAACGAGTAGGTTTTCTTATTTTGCTCTTCCACTCTAATGTAACTTATTCTTTTAAGGCGTTTAGCTGTCGAGCATGTGTTAGCTCGTATTGAAACTTTATTTCTGTCTGCCTAAGGGCTATAACATGATTGAAAAATCCTAGGGTTGATCATATATGACTTAACTCTTGCTACTCTCGTATTTTGTATGACTAGCTTCACGATCATCTGAATATGTAATGTTTGGGATTCCTTACTTTGTAAGTTTGATGACCTAACATCTTGTAACAATTATTTGCTTGCTCGAGATTAAGATACTAGGCTTGTTCTTAACAATAAGAGACTGTTGGCTTGTAGATAAACCCTCATGCATCTAGACAATTGTGGCCATATTGCGAGGTGGGTTGCACTTCAATGTACATAGTTGGCTGTGTCTATCTTCCGCTCTCCAGTATTCTGGTTCTAGGGCATAACAGATGAGCATCATATCCCCTTCCGCAAAGGACTGAATCAACAAGCTATATTGGATAACGACTCTGAAAATGATGATAGCAGGCGAATCCAATTACGTCGTTACAGTCAATAATCCAAGGATATCATTCGAAAGATGGGCTACAACTTCAAATTTGGCCTCAACGGTGGTATAGGAAGACGAACTCCTAGTCGTATACCTGTACCAAGAGAAAAGTTGTTACAATATTACAATAAAATAAAGCATGGGTTTGGCTAACTACACCAATCACAACCCCAAATCTTTTTGAGTATAATGAAGAAGAACGATCTAATTCTTGTGACTCTTCTTCATGGGATTCGGACACCAGTATAGGGCACATTCATCGAGTGACTATCTTCCAATATGGTAACAAATGAACTCCCAAAAGACGATGATGATTTCAACGAGACTCATAAAGCAGAGCCTTGAGTACAAAGGATGGACACTCAATGGGAGCATTGCTTCGAACAACGTAAACCACCCAATAAGGATCAATTGGTCCAAATTGATGTCGAAGACGAAGCTTCTCCAAGGCCGATCTTTATCAGTAAAACTCATCTCGAAATAGACAAACAAGAGCTGATCCATCTCATCAGAGAATACATTGATGTATTTGCCCGAAGCTACGAAGATATATCGAGATTACGACTTTGTCAGAGAGGAACAACATAGAAGCTGAAGTCAAGAACCTCATCGCTTACGGCTTTGTCAGAAAGGAACAACATCCTGACTAGGTGGCTAACGCCGTCCCACTTATGAAGAAAATAGGAAAGGTCCGAGCCTGCATCGACTTTAGAGATCTTAATGAAGCTTGTCCCAAAGATGAGTTCCCTCTTCCGACCACTGATGTTATGATCGACAATACCTGCGAGTTCGAACGAATGTCTTTTATGGATGAATTCTCCGAATATAATCAGATCAGGATGAACCCCGAAGATAAAAATATATATCTTTTTAAACTCCTTTAGGAGTCTACTGCTACACAGTCATGCTATTTGGACTTAAGAATGCTGGTGCTATCTACAAGCGAGCCATGAGCACCATCTTCCGTGAACATTTACTGTAAAACCCAAACCTGCATTAGAAAAAAGAGAGGAAAAAATAACTCACCCACTAACAACACTCTCACCCGACCCCCTATTCTTCCTCTATACGTTCACTTTCTTCCCCCCCCCCCAATCATTAAACCACCACCACCATCATCTCCATTCTTCCAAAAAATTCATAATTACTCTCTTTATAACTTCCCACACTTCTCCAACCTCCAGACCCCCACCCGTACTCAACCCCTGTTGCGCCAATACGCGGCCAGCTCTCCGCGACCGCCCCGCACGGCCAGCCTCTGACGCGTGCCCTCGCCGTCGCTGACCGCGGCCGACCGCGATCAACACCCTCACCGGTGCACCCTCGACCGCGACCGCCCTCCTCACGCGTCGACCCTCGGCAACCCCTCCATCCTTGCGACCGTGCCCTTCCGGCCAGCGCCTTCGGTGACCCCCGATTTTACGTGCTGATCATATCGGTCAGGAGGTCGGTATGATCGGCTGCCCCCTATCGCTGTTGTCGTCCGTCAAGCACCACCCGCAGCCCTTGCGCCGCTGTCCAGAGTTCCGAGCCTTCAAACCGGTGATGACGCTCCACGGAGTCGATCTGTGTCCTAGGCCACCCTTCAGATTCCATCATCAAGCTTTCGGTATAATTCTTAAACCAATCGAGTATTTTGTCCCTCCCCGTAGTCGTAGTCTACGATGATCGATCATGATCCCGTTTACGGGATCCGTATATTTTGACGTTGCTTACGTGGATATATGGAACGATCCACGGATCGTTACTACGGTTTTGTGCTTATTGTACTGTTGTACAATTGTTCTGCGAGTTTTGATATGGTAGTTAGTTCCGATTGATCCTGTGAGTTCTTGTCCGATTTTGGATTTTATACGGTAGTCTGGATACGTAAATTGATTTTTGTGGTTTTGTTACATAATGGGTTCTGTAGTTGTTCTGTGGGATTATGGCTAAAACTGTGAAGTTAGGTTTTGCTAGGTTTAGTTGTTATTGTGGGTGTGACTTTTATAAATCTATACATATAAATTATGTTCTTATTTAAACGGGGAAAATTGTGCATTTTTCTTTATATATATATATATATATATATATATATATATATATATATATATATATATATATATATATAGCTAATTTTGAAAAAAATATATATATATATATATAGCTAATTTTGAAAACCTGGTTATTACAAAAAATAAATATACTTTACATATTTAATATTTTATTGCTTATTTAGATTGGCATGCTTTCGGTAAATTTGAGGCCCATATCCACTTTGGCGACGACCGAAATAGTCGAATGAGTCGTTAGCGAAACGCTACTGGGTATTCTCGTACGTTGAGGCATAAGCTATTAGTAACGTGTGACTGCGTGACCAAGTCTGAGACTCTGGTTGTCCCTGCTTTGCGACTTTAGTTTATTTTAGACTTGTAAAACTTGTTACTGGCATGCTATATTTTAGGTGCATGGCACTCGTGCCTTCGGACTGGACCTTTCCTAGCTTAGAAAATCGTTGCAGCGTAGTTTAGGATTTTTATTTTATTCTTTTTAAGTAAAATATGTTGTAAGGGCATAAGCCCATTTCCATTTCTTTCTCTGGGCCTTGTATTGTGTAGCTTAGGAGTGGCGTAGCTCTTTTTGCGTTTTATGTATTTTATGTCGATAATATCGCACATTAGTTTATCTACAAATAAAATTGGAAATATTTATTTTCTAAAAAGAAAAATAATGTTTTCTCACATTTAGAACGCTTTAAAAATACAAGTTTTATAATTATATTAACAATCTCAAGCTTTTGTGATTAAAGGAAAATATAGTTTTATATATATATATATATATATATATATATATATATATATATATATATATATATATATATTTATATATATATATATATATATATATATAAATATATATATATATATATATATATATTATTAAATACAAGTCTTTTCCCATAAATTGTGTTGTCTACTCTTTCCAAATAAAGTAAGAAAAAATGACTCTTTATACAAATTGGAAATAACGTAGCGACATTAGTGTAATTATTATCCAAAAAATTGACTAGGACCAATGTTAGAGATTGCAACTAGAACACCTAGAAATGGTTATTCTGGAACTGAGTCGGACTCTTAATTAATGTAGGTTTCAAGGCCTAAGTCTGATGACGTATTTCTATCTCCATCTACAGCATTGGAAAACGAGGCAAGTTCATACTTATCCAAACTTGTGTTTTAGTTAATAATTAATTTCATTGCACAATAGAACTACTGAATCCACACTTGACTCACGGGATCCCTCTAGGATCATACTGACTGCTTGACTGAATCATTGACTCGGGGTTTGGGGAGTAGCGATAACACCTGTGGTTAAAGCCCCCTTACTGAATCACTATGGATAGCGGAAGTCCAACCCACTTGAGCCGAAGTCGGACCGTGTTGACTAGAACACTTACTGCCTCCATCCTTAGCCGGCCAAGGATGTTACGCGCTCAAAACACTACTGCTAGTTAGATTGCATCATTTTTTTTAGAGTTTTATTGCATAACTGCTTCTTTATTTATTATTTAGAAAATATATTTCTGTTATAAACTGTTTCTTGTCTTATTTTTTTAATTATTAAATAAGATGCTGGAATAGATTTGTATGTTCTTGTTCTCCTCCTGATTGGAGACCAATATTTTAGGTTATTGCGACGACGCGTTGGCCTATATTTCTTACTACAGACTTGAACTGAATTCTGAGGAGATAGATGAACCCAACCGGGTGGCACATGAGCCGACTACTTAAGTAGCCTAGTCAGCATTGTATTTAAAGCTGTAACCTTAGTACAATTTAAGTTTTTTCAATATTGTGTTTAAATTAGTAAACAAATGTTTTTAATTTCTCGTATTTAGAATATTGTGCTTGAGTTACTACTGATTGATACAGCTTACTGCCTCCGTCTCACAACGGTGCAGGTTGGACATGATTCGGCTGGACCCAGAATCTTGGGATCGGGTTGTGACATATTTTCAGTGGTGGCCCATGAGTTCTCAGTTCTGCAAGTTTGGTCTGGTCAACTTAGTCCAGATCAACATGCAGTCCTACAATATGACTTAGGTCTAAGTTTGACTTTAGAAAAACAGAGTCTAGAAACAATTGCCACACTTAGACTATTTCCAATCCGTCGCAACATAGGACCGAATTTATCTATATATATAATCTATTTTTGCTTGCTTATAGTTTCGTAGGTTACATTTGCTTATGTTTGTTACTTATCTTCCTTCCTTCCATTCCAGAGAAGGGTTGATGAAAGGACTTACTCGATTTTGATTAACTATAAACCTTATCGAGATTAGGCCAATACTTATAAGTTGTGTTTGACATTATATTCTTAATAATATGTTGTATAAATCATAGGATTAGTTGGAAGTTTAGGCTATAGTTACCATCCCAATTGTCTTAGAATCCATACCAGCTATTAGTACCAATCACTAAGCTTTAAGCCATTCTTTCTACCTTCCAAAATCATATTTTATTATCAGAATACCTTGATCAAATTGTGATGTCTTCATTTTGATTTATGAAACATAGTTTTTACCCTATTTGACTTAATCAACCCAGAATCCTTGCAACTACTGGTGTATTCACATTAGAATGATCTGTATCCGTTTCAGACCATCCAACTTTCTAATTTCTACAAACATCTTTGCTTCGAATGTGATATTCCTATCTGACCCAAGGAAGAAGTTACATTCATCATGATAACATTTCGTTGACGCGTTTACCCTTTAAAAATCTTATGGATTTAGTTGAAAGAGTATTCAACAAACCACGATGACATTATAGATGTGCACTGTAGCCATTTACCCAATTCACAAAAACTGCAAGTTTACTGTAGCCAGATGCGCACTGGCGGGGCATAAACTTTAGTTAAGGTGATTACGGGTACATATTGGTTTTTGAGTATTGTTGAGACTACGTCCTAGACCCCTTATGTTTTAATCTGAGTCATGAAGCCAAAGGCTTACTGCAGCAAGATGTATATGCACTAGCGAGGCATATGTTCTTAAGTATTATGGTATCAGATTAAAATATGTTTACTTTCAGTTTTGTATCACTTTCAATCAATCATTGACTTCTCGGATCAAACTATTATTTTTATACTTGGTCCTTTCACCTATTTTTATCAAATTCATTATCTCAATAGTGTCATTAGCATTTCAGATTGCAAACCATTAATATCCTTATTGAGTTTGAACTTTCTTAGCGCACTTATCATTTCAAACACCCATGTATTATAGTTAGACCCTACTATCTGTAATAAGAAAGCATGACCCAAATTCAAGGATTGTAGAAGAAGATGAAACAGTTGGAGACTTCCCCCACACCAAGGATGAAGACTTTGAGAACTAGTACTAAGAGAATCTAGAGTTGTTAGTAGCACTAGGTAATTCTTTGTGAAGTTGTAACCGGAGAACTTTAGAAGAAGTTTGGGAGAATCTTCCTATAATTTTTTTTTTTGATGATGTGAAATGGACCCTTAGTTACACTTATTCTGGCAAATGTCTTTAATAATGTCATGTTTCCCTTACAATACAATTCCTAAAAATGTAAGGATTTTAATTTTAGGGAGAAGGTAAGTAATAATTATTGAGATAAGACTTGTCAAATATATATTGATGTTAAATTTAGAAAGAATATCGTGGGACTGAGATAAAGATTTACGTTTAAAACTTGGAACAAAAATTTTGATTGAGGATGCTAGATCAAGTATGTAAATTAGGGTTTGAATCAAATATATATACATGTTGGTGGAAATGGAAGTCTAAATTTCAGGAAGGATAACAGATATGTCGATTACAAAGAGTGTCATTCGGGACCGATTAAATATAGATGAAGATTGGGCGGATAATCTAAAACAATATTCTCAAAGAGATATCAAATTTTTAGTGACATTATTCTTATATGGATTAGTGACAAGCCTATGACTGTAATTTTACCAAATCAGTGAAACTATTATTTAGTTTGTCTTTTTCGATTCTTTAATATTGTAGCAATGTTAAGTTTTCCAGAGATAGAATATTAGTAGAGAGAGGAAGACTACGACAAGCAAGAACATGTAAGAGTATGGAATAATTTTGACAATGACTGTTTATCATGATATTTAAGGATTACCACGTAGAGAAAGAATTATACGAGTAAAAAAGGTGATCATGAATTGATTAGGATGTTATTGGTAACTGGTCGAATGTTATATCATTGAGCAAAAAAAAATTACGAGAATATTATGTATACTTGGTAAACAATAAAAAAATGTCTAATTTTGCACAATTCCTTCGGTAATTGATAATTCAGAAATAGAAGCAGAAGTCCACAATTGTGGACAGTAACTGTGTTTCTAAAGAGGGAAGAATATTATTTTGATGACAGTGCATGAATTGATCAAGATATTTTTTATTGTAAATTAGCCATGGGGCAGCTAACGTAGTTTCTTTTAAGGCAGTTAAGGAGTAATGCCCTTGCTTGTTGAGACTTGACTAAATCCTATCTCTATCCTTAAATTTTGAGGATAAAATTTCCTAAGGAGGGAAGCTTGTAAAACCCAAAACTGAATTAAAAAAAAATAAGAGGAAGAAACAACTCACCCACTCACAGCACTCTCACCCGACCCTCTATTTTTCCTCTACACGTTCACTCCCCCCCTCAAATCATTAAACCACCACCACCATCATCTCCATTCTTCCCAAAACAAATTCACAACTACTCTTTTCATAACTTCCCACTCTTTCCCAAACTCCAGACCCTCGCTCGCGGCCGACCGTAGCCAACCCCCCTCGTCGGTGCATCCTCGACAGCAACCGCCCTCCACGCGCCGCATGCATCGACCCTCGACAACCCCTCCGTCCTCGCGACCGCACCCTTCCAGCCAGCGCCTCAGGTGACCCCCAGTTTCATGTGCCGACCTCCTAAGCCGCGGCCCCACGTCGCTGCCGATCTGATCGGCTACACCTTGTTGTCGCTGCCGTCCGTCGAGCACCACCCGCGACCACTGCACCGCTGTCCAAACGTTCTGAGGCTTCAAGCCGGTGATGATGCTCCACGGAGTCGATCTGAGTCCGAGGCCACCCTTCGGATTCCGTCATCAAGCTTTCAGTATAATTCCTAACCAAGTAGTTCGTCCCTCCCTGTAGTCGTAGTCTATGATGATCGATCCCGATCCCGTTACCGGATCCGTATATTTTGACATTGCTTACGTGGATACGTGGAACAATCCCCAGATCATTGCTACGGTTTCGTGCTCATTGTCCTGTTGGACAATTGTTCTGAGAGTTTTGATATTGTAGTTCGTTTCGACTGTTCCTGTGAGTTCTTTAGTCCGATTTTGGATTTGATACGGTAGTTTGGATACGTAAATTAATTTTTGTGGTTTTGTTATATAATGGTTATGTAGTTGGTCTATGGGGTTATGGCTAAAACTGTGAAATTGGGTTTTTCTAGGTTCAGCTGTTATTATGGGTGTGACTTTTATAAATCTATACATATAAATTATGTTCTTTTTAAAAAGGGGAAAATTATGCTCTTTTCTTTATATATATATATATATATATATATATATATATATATATACGCTTTAAAAATACAAGTTTTATAATTATATTAACAATCTCACGCTTTTGTATTAAAGGAAAATATAGTTTTATATATATTATTAAATACAAGTCTTATCCCATAAATTGTGTTGCCTACCCTTTCTAAATAAAGTAAGAGAAATTGACTCTTTATACAAATTGGAAATAACGTAGCGGCGTTAGTGTAATTATTAACCAGAAAATTGACTAGGACAAATGTTAGAGATTGCAACTAGAACACCAAGAAATGGTTATTCTGAAACTTAGTCGGACTCTTAATTAATGTAGGTTTCAAGGCTTAAGTCTGATGTCGTATTTCCTGTCTCCATCTACAGCATTGGAAAACCGAGGCAAGTTCATACTTATCCAAACTTGTGTTTTAGTTAATAATTAATTTTATTGCATAATAGAACTACTGAATCGACACTTGACTCACGGGAGCCCTCTCGAAACATACTGACTGCTTGACTGAATCATTGACTCGGGGTTTGGGGAGTAGCGTTAACACCTGTGGTCAAAGCACCATTACTGAATCACTGTGGATAGCGGAAGTCCAACCCACTTGGGCCGAAGCCGGACCTTGTTCACTAGAACACTTACTGCCTCCTTCCCTAGCTGGCCACAGGATGTTATGCACTCAAAAAACTACTACTAGTTAGATTTCATCATTTTTTTTCCAGAGTTTTATTACATAACTGCTTCTTTATTTATTATTTAGAAAATATATTTCTGTTATAAACTACTTCTTGTCTCATTTTTAATTATTAAATAAGATGCTGGAATGGATTTGTATGTTCTTGTTCTCCTTCTGACTAGAGACCAATATTTTAGGTTGTTCCGACGACGAGGAGTTGGCCTATAGTTCTTACAACGGACTTGAAATGAATTCTGAGGAGATAGTCGAACCCAATCGAGTGGCACATGAGCCGACTACTTAAGTAGCCTAGTCCGCATTGAATTTAAAGCTATAAACCTTAGTATAATTTATGTTTGCTCCGACATTGTGTTCGAATATTGTGCTTGAGTTACTACTGATTGATACAGCTTACTGTCGCCGTCTCAAAACGGTACAGGCTGGGCATGATCCGACTAGACCCAGAATCTTGGGATTGGGTCGTGACATTACGGAAGACAGTCGAATGCTATGTTGACGATATTGCTGTCAAGAGTTGTCTAAAGGAAGATCACATCCAAGACTTAAGAACTATTTTTGATCTAATGTGCCAGTATCAACTCAAGATGAATCCCACCAAGTTATTCCTAGGAGTCTCTTGTGGCAAATTCCTCGGATTCGTTATTACCTCTGAGGGTATACACGTTGATCCCGAGAAAGTCAAAACCATTCAAGAGATGCGTCCTCCACGCAACCTAAAAGAGCTACGAGGATTCCAGGGACGGTTTACGTACATCAGAAGATTCATCTCAAATCTTTCTGGACGCTATAGACTGTTCGCTCCAAAAGCACAGTAACCTCGCCAACCTGAAGCACAAGCCTACTTGTTGCCTACAGTACAGTGACTCTGGTAGCCTGAAACACAGCTTCGTAAGTTGCTTTATACGCACAGAAGTCTCATCGTCATTCAAAGCCAAGTCCACTCGTAAGCCTGAAAGCACAGAAGTTTTGTCGTCTCCAGAAGCACGGTCTACTTGTCGCCCCAGAAGCACAACAACACTTAGTCCTCACCAGAGGCCCAGGAAGCATGGGTCCACCCCAATTGGTTTGTTTAAACCGCCTCTTGCAGAGAAGATTGGGATTAAATCATGATTGATATCATATCAGATTGATTTAAATCTTAGATGAGGATCAATTAGACTCCAAATCTAGGATAAAATCCCATGATTTACTCGGCTGTATCTGAGCAAGAAAATCGGTACGCACCCCTTGTCACCTCCTTCAGTTATGTTTATAACCACCAAAGATCTCGTTTGAGGGGAATTTCGATGTCCGCCACGAATCAGCGCCGCAGAAGCCCGTACCGTACAATGAAGGTAGATTCTTTCATATCTCAGGAACCCTAATACACATCGCATATGTGCTCGGTTCTCTAATAATAGAAGGAGTTCTTATTCCACCAAAGGATCAATCGATAGAGAAAAATTAACAATCGACAATCTTCAAAGGAGCAGCGATCTCCATCCACGAAGAGTCGACCACCCTCATCCACTTATCAACCAAAGAACCAACCAACCATCTTCAAGGGATCTTCTCATCCAGACAGCCTCTTGAACGGTGACCTCAGAGTCCCATCAAAGGTGCTGGAGAGCCATAGCAAGGTTGATTTGTCGTCAAATCGTCAACGGAGTAAAAGAGTCGCTGCAGTACTCGATCTCCACCGTCACACTTTTTCAGAAACCACTTCTTCCTGTACTTAAAATATCCTATTTAGGACTTCCTTCTTTGTACACAGATACCTTATATGTTCAATAAAACAAAAAGTTTGTTCAACCTTTTGTTACGTCGAACAAAATGGCGACTCTGCTGGGGACTACCTTCTCCTCCAACGAGAAGGCGGAGACGCAATCTTATGACAACTTGCTAGAAGTTTCTCAAGACATACTGGTCGTACGCTTCGACCAGCAGGCTTTTAAAGATTCCTACTCTGATGAAAAGTCGAAGACTTCGAAGCAGTTCATACAACCGAAGAAGACTCGACGTGTCTGGAGACCTAAGGCAGCTGCAGCCAGCAGCACGATGGCGGGAACTGCGTCTCAGGACACCCTCAATACGTAGGCCACAGAGAAGATCTCGGCTGCTATAGCCTTATCCCTACGCTCGATTCCCGTCCCGAGAAAGCATGGCGAAGAAAATGGTGGTTCCATGGTTGATCTGACGAAGGAACGACGCCAAAGGAAGCGCACACTGGTCCGACCCCTCACGACGGGAGTATTGCCGGCAAGGAGATTTGTCTTCGACAGTATTGCTTTCCCTTCAAGTAAACCTTCGGCGGACTCTGAATACTACTCACTCGCGGGGGGTAGTAGAAACAGATCCCAGGTGGCTCGCGTTTCGTACAACAAGCGTGCGACACCAACGGCAGTCTAGAGGCCTCTGTTGACAATAACACGCATAGCCGACGGAAAGCTATACAGACTGGCTCTCACGCTCCGATGCCTCAACCAGTCGAATCTCCCTTCCACTGGGGTACGCATGTGCATAAGCCAAGCCAGGTGGTACATCCCACAGAGAGAAAGCCATGCGAGCAGCGTTCCCACAGGAGCGACAGAAGGCTTCCTCGCCAGACTCGCTCTAATCGTACTTACATGCAGCTTTCCTGTATGTACAATGGGAGTACTACGACAGAAGATCCAACCCTCTCCCAAGCGAAAGAAGAATTTGTGGCACAAGACGTACCTAAATCAAGGCACTCTTGTACCCAGATTACCATCAACTGCAGTTATCAGCAGACAGCTGCACCATCACCGAGCAGGCGCTCCGTCTTCCATAGACTCTACCCCACGCCGACTCCACGCCAGAGGCCTAACAGGGGGTCGATGAGCTACAGAGAAGACGAGCCCCACACTGCCACATACTACGTAGTGCAGGGTTCCGGAGCTTTCAAGAAGCCCTCCCGGAATCCTCCTATATCGGTTGCTAAACCGAAAAGAAGGTCATAGAAAAGCAAAGCTAAGGTACCCGATGTAGGTGTGTTCCAAGGCACTCCACTATGAAAATTTATCGATTTAGCGACGGTAATATCCGTCGTCGATCCGTCGCTAAACCAGTTTAGCGACGGATCACTGACGGATATTGACCAAAAAAATTCGTCGACAAACAGCTCGTCGCTAAAACTATCCGTCGCTAGGTTGTCGCCAGGCGACGATTTAGCGACTGATTTTCGTCAACCTTATTCGTACAACTAGCGACGACTTGCCGACAGTTTTTTGTCAAATCAAGTATCAGAAAGTGAGTGATACAGCGTATTATCGACAGATATGTCCGTCGATAATCCGCCGGTAAAGCGTATCAGAGAGTATCGGGTCCGTCGGCAACTCATCGGTAAACGCGTATCAGAGAGTTTCTGATATACAAAGTCCGTCGCTAATCCGTCGCTCTTATTCGCCACCTCGCGATGGATTAGCAACGCAATAACGGCGATAGATCCGTCGATCCGATTCTGGAAATGTTTGACCTTTCCAGAACCTTGGCGACGGATATTCCATCGCTAATCCGTCGAAAATAGTCGCTAGCTTGTCGCTATTCAGTCACGATATTGGCGACGGATTATCCGTCGCTAAATCTTTAACGACATCTAGCGACGGAGTAGCGACGACCTATCCGTCGCTAAGGTTCTGTGTATCTTTCATATCTCCAGAACCTTGTCGACGGATAAGCTGTCGTTAGGTAGTCGCTATCCGTCGCTAACTGAAAATTCCTGGAAATTCTCCAGTTAGCGACGGATATTCCGTCGCTCAGTCGTCGCGAGTGGTCGCTATGTAGTCGCTAGTCCATCGCTAACTGGGAATTTTTTGAAAAAAATTGCATAAAATAGAGCATTCCCTATTCAAACAACATCTAAAACATCGAAAAATATACAATCACACAAACCAATATATAATCCAATACACATCACAAACCAATATAAAATACACACCAATTATCCAAAAATTAATCATTATCCAAAACATTCATCAAAATCTAATATTCGTCGCTATAATATCGAAAATTCCCACAAATATTCAACATTTAAAAACTATTCAAATATAATACATCAAGGAGGAGGAGGAGGAGTTCGATCGTCCGCTGGTGGTACTCCCTACTGCGCCCGATGTAAATACACATCCACCATGTATTGCGGCAATCCGTCAAAGACATGGTCTAGAAGTTAGCGTAGCTGCTCTGGCGACATCAGATCAAGGAGTGCCTTCACAGTAGGTGTCGGTACCAGAGGGGCAGCAAGGTTAAAAGAAAGAAGTCCAGCGAAAGAAGGACCGGCAGCAGCAGTAGACGGACCGACAGCAGCAGTAGACGGACCGACAGCAGTAGAAGGAGGTAGAAAGTACGTGGCCAATTGCTCCCGCAAGGATGACACCGCCTCGTGCAGATACGTAAGTTGTGACCTCACATTATCGTCTGTCGGGGCCGCGGGAGGAGGCGGGGCGGTGGAAATCTCTGATCCGCCGCGTACAATGGCGCCAGGGAGCCGACTCCGTACAGGCGCCCTTTCCTAAGGCCACCAAAGGTATCTACGAACAAGTCGTCGTTACGAACGGCCATAGAAGAGGGCGTCCAGGTGAGCGTCGTTTCGTCGACATCCTCGGTAGCAGATGGTTGAGCCCGACTAAGGGACTCACGATACGCAGCCTATCAAATGAATGTGTTTATACTATAAGTTTAGCTAAGTTGTAATCAAAATCCTATATTTCCTTAAGTTATAGTCTGAATCCTAAGTTTACCTAAGTTATAGTTAGAACACTTTTAATTCTAACATAAATCTCATAAACGTAAGTACTTACATCAGTCTCCTTGGCCCTCTCGTCGACGAAGCTCCCATCCTTCTGCCTCTTGTGCATATGCTGGAATACATCGTGCATGGTGACCGAATCTGCCTCTTTTTCCTCCTTCACACCCCGTTGGGTCTGCATATTGTGAGCACCCTAAATTTTGGGTTGATTTTTTTTCATTTTATTTTAATTTTCTGATTGGGGGTAATTTTGAAATTTCGTGTTTATAATTATTTTAATAATAATATTTAATTCATGATATGATTTTTGGTGATTTTAAATCATTTTAACATTATTTAAATCAATGACTTGTGGTTTTGACGTTTTGCTAGTGAAATCCTAGAGACTGTTTGACCTAGAGCCTAACCATGTGATTATGATATTTTAATATCATTTTTGGCCTAAGGATATTTTTGCATTTGACCTCTTTGAATTATTTTGATATTATTTTATTATTTATGATATTGTTTTGGGGTTATTTGAGTCGGGTTCGAATTTCAACTCAATCCGACTTGAAACGGGGACCCGGGGGTAGTTTGACTCTAGTGGGACCCACACACTAGTTAGGCATGGCCCACATGATATTAATTTTAGTCCACATGATAGAAATATTTTTGTTAGAGGTTAGACTAATTATTATGGATAAGGTTAGTGTGATTAGAGACTTTAGAATGACTAATTTAGCCCCAACCAATTAGCCCTTTCCTAATACTCATAGAATAGGTTAGTAGGGGCTTTTGGACTTTTCCTAATAGGACAAAACCACCTTTATGGCCAGCCACAATAAGGATAGGGTTGAGCCTCCCATTTGTCATTATCCATCTATTTTTCTCTCTCTTGTTCTTTCCCAAATTCCTAGAGAGCAATCCCTAACAATTTCTCCACCAAATCCTTCCATTTCACCACCAAATCTTCTTCTTTCCTTCTCCATTCTAGCCAAGGAGGAAGCTACCCAAGTTTGGGAGGATTCGGAGCTCGTTCGTGTCCTTTTGGAATCTCTACGTGTCGGTGTCGCTCCGGGAAGGTTTTTCTTCGATTCGATCTACCGAGAGGTATAAATCCCTTCTCCTTTTTATTTCCTCATGCATATAGGTCTATTTTGAACCCATAGGAATGACCCCCATGGTTGTATCTCCATTTGTGTCCATTTTGTGTCCATTTGGAGGTCATAGGAGTGTCCTTTGTGTTGTGGATGTGTTCATGTTACATATATAGATTTATATATATATATATTGTAATGAGATATATTTATATATGTAATAAATGGTTCATGATGATTATATAATCAAGTTTTTGAGTGTGGTTCCTCATATTATTATTGCTATTATTGTTGTGAATAATTAGGATATATATTGTGTATTCTTTTGGCTCAAACTATCTAAATCCGTCATGATTTTTATCCACGTTTTTAATTTCAGCCCTAACTTCGAAATGTCATAACTTCTAGCTCAAAGCTCGCTTTAATCTTCCATTTTTTTTAAAAGAAGCGCATTGAAGTTAGCTTTCCAAAAATATGTATTAATAGGCCTAATTATTTCTGTAACTTTCTGGAGAATTATTTAAGTGTCAGCTGTATGAAAGACAAACGCGTTCTCGGTGTTTTCGCGATTCCGGGAGTTTTCGGAAACGAAAACACGATCCGTTTGAAGTTTCGGAAAGCTAACACATAGATCTATAACATACTTTAATCATAGAGTTTAGTTCATGCTGAGATGGTACAGTATTCATTATTAGTAGTAGTTACTATTCGGCATATGCATTTTGTGCACCCTTGTGTGCAATATAATGTTCTATTTTATTTTAACCCATGTTAATGTATATACATTATGTAATTAAATAGAGAATGCAAGCATGAGTAAATAGTTAAATAAATGATGTATGAGGTGTAAGTATCCTATCTAATGTAAGCATATATAAGTATGGCTTGTAATGAATATGTAGGTTCCATAGTATGTAATGTATGGTGCATATAGTAGTACAAGAGAATAAATGAATGATGAATGAATGCAAGCATGAATGTAATATAATAATAGATGTAATGTATGCAATATACAAGTTAATGAGATGTAATGTTCTATGTTAACACAAATCCTATATTACCTCATGTACCCCCTTACACTATGTTGACACTATCACACTTGACACATTATTCACTTACACTTTGACACTCTTTGATGTGTATACACTATGTATGCCCATTTAACCCTCACTTGCCCCTTTGCCATGTTCACATACACACACATAGCCTCTTAAATAAGTATTTATGAATATAGTTAACTTAGCTATGTATGTATATTATATATATGTTAGCATATTGTGTTGTAATATATAAGTTTATATAACCATTTGAAATGCCATGATTATAGACCTAATGTTGAATACCAATATATGCATGTGTATATTTGTGTAGACATATATAGCTTAAAGTAATAGATTACCTAGTGTATATCCAATGTGAATTCTTTCATATTTGAGTATTGAATAATTGCATGCTATATAAAGTCGGGTGTATGTTGGCTTGTATAGTCTTGTATTGATGTGTGCTTGCTAGGATAGTCTTGGTTAGGCCTAGTAAGACTTGCTGGGTTAGGACATGACCTAGTTTGACCTAGTTTGACTAGTGCATTTGACCAGAGTTGACCAAGGGTTGACTTTGACCTAGTTTGACCTAGATTCATGTAGAATGCATTATAGTGCTTTATATTACCCTTCTGGACATGTTGTGACTTGTGCTGTTCTAATTAGGAGCCAGACACCTCTCCTCGGACAGTATCTTTACCTTGGACATTCAGATATCAGGCAAGTACATTCTCTGATAGTTCTCTCATTTATTTGTCAATTACTGTATTTCAGTTCTAGTTAGTTGTATGCGATTCTCTGTTACAATACGTGTCGAAATTACTGGATTCATGTATACGACACACATTTATTTTCTGGCCTCTATTACTGGTATCATCATTTCCGGCTTCTATTACTGGAATCACCTGCTGGAATCATTTACTGGAATCATTTACTAGAATCATTTACTGGTATCATTATATTTTGGCTGGACTCATCTTGAATCATTGTGTCAGAATTCTGGATTCACTTGCTGGGAGGGGAAATACTAGAGTAAGACATGTAGACATACCCCATTACTGGAATCACCCCTACTGGAATCTACTGGAATAATAGCCATCTCTCGCCTGATCAGTGAGAGGTGTGCCGGATTACCCACAGCCGTTTACATGTCGATCTCAGTATTTTAAAATACACTGCTAGAGGATAGGCTGGACTCACCCTGGAATCATTGATCACTATAACTGGAATCGTCCCTTACTGGATTCATCTTGTATTAGATTCATCTTGTACTGGACTTACATTGGAGTTACACTGGTCTACATTGTTGTCTGGACTTCATATCATATTATCCTGGTTCAGCTAGTTCTATTTTTACAGACTTCATTGCTATGATTCTTCTCTTGTTTAGTTATTTACTTTCCTTGCACCTTATCTGTCTTTCTTACCATCACCTGAATATAAACTGCCATTTTCATCAATACAACTGCCTATAACTGCTTTATAGTTCTCTGTCATTTACTTGGGTTTTCTAGATGAGGTGTGCTCGTTCCTGTCCTGACTGGACCTGTTGATAAATTTTACAGATAGCTTGGAGGTTGCCTGCTAGCCTAGAGGAGACACATTAGAGGTTGTTTAGATAGTTATTTCATTTGTCTGGAGTTGTATTTACTTTGTGAATTACTGTATTTGAGTTTTGAGATGTATTTCTGGGTTTTTGTATCTTAGACACTTAGACTTCTATCTCCCGTATCTCTTTAGATTTTATGTTTTATCTAACCTTATCATGCTCTACCTTAAATGTGATTGAGACTGTATCTGCTTAGCATTATATTGTTAGATGATGTGACCTAGGACAGCGTTCTACCGCCGACACTGCGGCGTAGGCTGGGCGTTGTTACGTTCTTGTACCCTAACAGTGGGTGCGGGTCCTGACACATATAAAATATTCGTAGAATTTAATTAACTTTGTATATTAATAATACTGAATTAGATAGTGGAATGAATTTGTGGTATCTCACCATATCTGCAAACGTCGCTGCATGGGGCCTTGATACCCCTGTATGAAGCCCTGTAGCCCATCGGTTTGCCTTCACTTTCTTCGATTTCTCCTTGTACGCAGGAGTATCCATCTTATCCAAGACCTGCTCATAATAGTCCTATCGGACCCAATAGGCTTGCCCCATATATTGAATATACCTCCATCCTCAACATCCTCGTCATTCCTTTGAGGTCTATTTCGATTTGTCTTAACATGAGTATCGAAATAAATGGAGCAGAAGTTTGACACCTCCTCGATAAGATATGCTTCGCATATCAAAGCCTCTATATGAGCCTTGTTGCCAACTTTCTTCTTTAGATGGTGTAGGTATCTAGAGAGACAAATTATCTTGAGAATTAACAATGAATTTTAAAATCTACTAAAATTCAACTTAAATTATATCAATTTTTGTGTACCTTTCAAATGGGTACATCCATCGATAATGAACAGATGTACCGACACGGGCTACGTATGCTAGATGAATCGGTAGATGCTCCATGCTGTCGAAGAAGCCCGAAAGAAATATTTTCTCTAACTTGCAAATTGTTAAGACAATCTTCTCCTCAAGTTCAACCATTTGTTGCACTGTCAACTTAGTTGAACAAATATCCCTGAAGAATGTAGATAGCTCGGCCAACGGAACCCATACAGCAAAAGGAAACAACTCTCTCAAAGCAAAGGGCAGTAATCTTTCCATAAACGTGTGGCAGTTGTGACTCTTCATTCTCGTTAGCTTGCGTTCATTGAGATCAATACATCTAGACAAATTCGATACATAGTCGCTAAAAAATCTTAAAGTAGATATCCACTTGCAGATTATTAATCTATCTTTCTTGCTCAATGTGTATTGTGCTATCGGCTTAGTTAATTGTCTACCAGCGCCCCTTTGTATCAAGTGCAGAAAAGGATGCTTGCATATCTCGGCAATGTCTTGTCTTGTTTTTGGATTGTCCTTCGTCTTTCCTTTAATATCCATGACGGTATTGAAGACATTATCGAACACATTCTTTTCGATATGCATGAGATCAAGATTATACCTTATAATATTATCTTTCCAATAAGGCAAGTCCCAAAAGATACTCCGTTTGGTCCAGTTATGGCTTTGTCCGAACCCATCGACACGATTGTTCGATAGATCTTCAATTACGGTGGGCAACTCCTTTACATCTTCCCAAATATCGTATTCTGACAATCTGGCAGTCGGATGAGAAAATTTTGGTTTTATAGCTCTGAACGCGTCCTTGTTCTTTCTCCAAGGATGACTCGCGGACAGAAATTGACGGTGACAGTCAAAGAAAGAAGTTTTTCTTTTATGCTTAAGGCGGAACGCCTTTCTAATTTCTATGCATATCGGACAAGACATGGTGCCGTGAGTACTCCATCCCGATAGCATATCGTATGCTAGAAAATTATTGATCGTCCACATCAGTGAAGCTCTCATGTGAAAGTTCTATTTCCTGGAAATATCATAGGTCGCGACGTCGATCTCCCACAGCTGTTTCAGCTCATCCACCAATGACTGTAAATATATATCGATGTTCTTCATCGGATTTTTGGGACCCGGTATGATAGTTGTGAAGAATATATAAGAAGTCTTCATACACATCCATGGTGGCAGATTGTAAGGGGTAAGAATAACCGGCCAGCAGGAGTATTGAGATCCCGACTGTCCGAAAGAGGCGAAGCCATCAGAACGTAGCGCCAGACGTACATTTCTAGGCTCTGCAGCAAAATCTGGATAACGTAAATCAAAATATTTCTACGCCTCTCCATCCGAAGGATGTGACAAATCTCCATCATCCTTTGTGTGTTCTTCGTTGTGCCACGTCATGTGTTCTGCTGTATTCAGAGAGATATACATCCTCTGCAAGCGCTTTGTGATCGACAAGTAATGCATATACTTGTAAGGATGTCGTTTTCTAGTTGACTTTCCTTTTTCCTGCACTGGCTTGTAACGATCCGCATTACAGAAGCTGCAACTTTCTATGTCCTCGTTCTCCTTGTAGTACAACATGCATCCGTTGCGACAACCTATCTTCTCGTACCCCAGTCCCAGTTGTCAGACCATCATCTTTGACTTGTAGAAGTTTTTTGGGAGCTCTTTTGATTCCTTCGGTAATGACTCCTTGATTAGTTGTGTAATCCGATCATAGCAAGCTTGTGGCAAGTTAAAATCAGGCTTTACGTTCAACAACCGCATCGTCACTGACAGTACGGAATGAGTCTCACAACAAGGATATAGAGGAGTTTCTGCATCCTCAAACATATCATAGAACTCCTTCGTTTCGGGATTAGAATCCTTAGGATCAAAATTAGGCCCTGCCGCATCGTACACCATATCTCGTGCAAGGTTCTGCAGGTCTCCATAATCAATAGAGCATCCGTCGTCTTCGATGACAAAATTCGTTGCAGCATTATCATCAAAAGCATAAGTAGCCGCATTCGCAACCTGTCTATCTGTATATAGTTTACCTTGCGATGACCACAGGCCGTAATCACGTACGAAACCCTTCGGATCAATTGATATCTCAAAGTCACCACTTCTTCGTAACGTCTATTGCGACAATTTCCATATGGACACTTGATTTTGTTACCGTTCATGTACTGAGCTTTGCACATAGTATACTTAAGAAATACTTCCATGTCTGCCTAAAAATCGTCACTCACATCTATTCTGCTCTCGTGTTGTCGTTTGTACATCAATGTACGATCAACGAAGTAACGATCCATCACAGATTAGATGTAAAAATCTGTATCGTAAGACAAACTAAACAGAATTAGTATACAATCATGTACTCACCAGTAACCTGAGTCCGGGGGTACTTCGGGGCCCACCGTGAAATAACTGGTGGATCCGCTGGTATAGGCCGAATGTACTTAGTATCGACCGTATCAGATTAGTATCGGTCTATAGGTTTGGTATAGGCCGTATCAAATTGGTATTAGCCTTAGTGAATTGGTATCGTCCTATCCGATATGCATCGGCCGTATAGCTAGGATTCATATTGGTCTTATCGATTCGGTATCGGCCATATCCGATAGGTACCGGCCGTATTGGATATGTATCGGTCGTATCAGATTAGTATGGTGAAAGATTTAGTAACAACTGTACTTGGAATTCTCTCCTCTCGAGCTAGAATACCATTGCAAGAGAGTCACAAGAGAGTAAAAATCTCCTAAATATTGATGTTTACGATAGTGATTGGCCAGTTACAGTAACATACATGCTGCATTTTCCATCAGAAAAGGAGAGATTGAAAGCAGTAACATATAGAGTTGTATTTATGGAGAAGAACTCTTGTAAACTCTTTGTTCACAAAGAAAGTATAGAGAATACAGAACAAGTATCGAGTTCATAACCTACTTCGCAAGAGAAGTATCTTAATGTTCTATGTCAGATCAGTTCATCCCGACTACCGCGACCCCCCCACCCCCACCACCGTCGACCGCCATCCCCACCCCGACCCAAAACCCATCGCCCCCCGCCGCCCTGACCCGAACCCCCCCCCCAGCGACCCACCGTCTCGACCCGAAACCCCTCCTAGCGACCCCCACCCCCACCACCGTGACCCCCACCTCCACCACCATCGGCCCCCGTCGCCCCCCACCGTCCCGACCCGAAACCCCTCCTAGCGACCCCCACCCCCACCACCGTGACCCCCACCCCCACCACCACCGGACCCCACCTCCCCCCGCCGCCCTGACCCAAAACCCCCCAGCGACCCCCTCTCCCACCACCGCGACCCACAACCCCACTCCCACCACCACCGGCCCCCGTCGTCCCCCGCCGCCCCGACCACCGAGAGTGAGAGAGAGAGGATTACCTGGAGAGAGAGCGTCTTTGCGACCGGAGAGAGAGAGAGAAGATTTGGGGGGAATGAAAAGTCCTCCCCCCCCCGTTGGTTAAATTTAAGTTAGGGCTGGATATTTAGCGACGGACAATCAACGGATATATTTCGTCGCTAGTCCGTCCCTAGCTAGCCGAAGGAATATCCGTCGCTATGTGGTCGTTAAATTTTGTGACAATTTTTTTCAACATTTTTTGCCAACTAAGTGACGGCATAGCGACGGATTCTTTATCCGTCGCTATATCTCCGACGACTTAACGACGGATTGGCAACCTTTGCTCACCCTTAAAAAATATTATCAGCTTTTTGACGGCACTCAGTCGGTACTTTGTCGGTAGTCCGTCGCTAATAGCGACGGACAAAATCTGTCGCTAAATGTCCATCGCCAAATGGCTGTATTTTGGTAGTGCTCTTTGCAAATCTGTATTGGGTGCCTTGTCAAAATCTGCGGGTAGCCAGCCTCCTACCATGCATAACAACACTGTATTCTAATCTGACGAGGTACAATACGACACGAATGTCTCCATTGGCACAGCCAGTCACTAGACTAGGGGTAGCAACCATACTGAGCCCGAAGAAGATCATAATCTTACAGTATATCCTCAGGGCAGCGAGACTCAGGCGTCTGAGCCAGAAAGTGAAGGATCTACGGCTCCCTCGAGTCACCCTCGCACTCGGTCTGTCTTCATGGCCGACAGCAATGAGGAAGACAACAACGAAGCTCTCAGACGTATCGCAGTCCTCGAGACGAAGGTGGATACGCTGACGGACACCATGAAGACCCTGTCTTCGGTCATAATCGACCTCTATAATATCATGGCCCCTACTGTCTCTACACCTGCGTGTGAACCTCCAACCAATAACGAATCTAGCAGGTTGCCTACAACCAATCAGGTAGGACCATCCTCGTCTATAGGCTCCGTAATGTAGGTAGATATACAGCAGGCCATCAAGGAGCTGTATGCTCGTCATGATGCCAAGGAGAAGTGAGCAACGCTCCGAAAGATGGGAATCCGGCAGCCATACCCTGTCAAGCGGGACAACGTCGTCTATCCTCCCAAATACAATCCAGAGACGCTTACACCTTATGAAGGGAAGGGGTCTCCTCGACAATACTTGAGGTAATTTGCCTTAGTAATGGGGCACCTGCCAAAGGATAACGCCCTCCTGTCAACATATTCATAGGAGCCCTGCAGGAGGTAGCCTATGAGTGGTTCCGCAGACTTCTGGAAGACTGCATCTCATCATTTGAAGACCAGAAGACTCGGTTCGTGGACCGATTCTACGAAGGAGGCACGGATATGTCTATGTCGACCATCATAGAAATTGTCCAGAGGGAGAAAGAGCTGATCCGTACATACATCGAGTGCTTTTGCCAGACAGCACTCAGATTACCATCCGACATGCCTGAGCCCATGCTTATGGACTCCTGTCGCAAGAACATGCTGACTGCTATAAAATTATGGCACAGAGCACCCTGCACGGAGTGGACGCCTTTTATTACAGAGGCGGATGCCACACAAAGGAAAGCCCAGGACGCGCAGCTCCTGGGGCTACACTTTCATGCGCCCGAAGACAAGGGGAGACGCTCGTATAGCAACAATCCTAAAGACAAAAAAGGCAAGAAAGATATGACCGTTAACATCTCCAATGGTTCAGCAGCTGCGAAACCCAAGTCTGCGAAAGTATAGAGGCCGAGGGAGACTTACTCCTTCAATAACGAGGATACGCTAGAACTCTTCGAGATGCTTACGAAGAGTGGCAAACTGTCCATCCTGCCACCTAGGCGTCCTGATGAAGTAGGAAAGGTGGACCATCCCAAGTACTGCCACTATCACCAGTACGACCATCACTTAATACAGGACTGCTATGTGTTGAAGGGGCAAATTCAGCGCCTCATTAACGCCAACGTCATATCGTTGGATGATGAGGAGAAGACCGTCGCAGCCAACATGGTTACTCTCCAGTTTAGGAGTTTTCCAGCCACAGAGGTACAAGATGGCATCATCCCTACTCCAAAGGCGACGATGGAAGTAGTCAACCTTCCGCCAGCATGGGACAACGCTCAAGGGCTCATCCGGTTCTCCATGCCTCGAGGCAAAGTCATGTGGATACATCCTGATTTGGTTACCAACTTGATGACATCTATGACCCTTTCTTCCAAAGGAAAGAAAAGCAAGGCATGTCGTATGGTCTCGACATCGACCGACGATGCTTTGGTGACCACCCGTTCGACGCAGAGGTAAGAGGAGAGCAACGCTCCAAACGAGAAGGAGTCTCCACCATATACTCCTCATGTCCCAGATATATCTGGAGCAGGTCAACCTCAGATCCCTGAGGCACCAGAGGCGGGTCCATCCCGGGCCCCTACCGTGGACAAGCAGAAACAGGAGAAGGTTCACTTCGACAAACCTTTCATAAAGGATCCGACAATCGGGCCAATTAAGCCCTATAACTTCGATATTCTAGCGCAGCTGGCTAATACTCTGGCTAGATTATCACTTTTCGAGCTCCTCCGCCTCTATGAAGAGATGATGCGCTCAGTGAAGCTTTATAGAACGCCGAGTCCTTCCTCACCCAGGTTCAGCCACCGAAAGTGGATCCCGCAGCTTGTCCACATTGCCACAGCATGGTCGAAGTGATTCCCAGTATCACTTTCATCCAGCATAACATGCTGCGAAAGAATAATCGGCACAACTACCCCCTATATTATACAAGGTATGTCGGTGCCATTAAGGTCGATCATATCCACATTGACCCAGGTTCCTCTTTGAGTATTATCCCAAGAAGCCTGCTTCAAACTTTAGGGGTTCTGATGCATCGGTTGACAGCCTCGAACACAAAAATCAGTGGCTTCAACGCGGAAAAGAGCGAGACCTTGGGCAAAATTTGCCTGAAATGTCAGATCGGCGACCTTCACACTGAAGTGACTTGCTATGTCATTGATATAGACATAAATTACAACATTCTGTTGGGGCAACCATAGATCCATGAGTACCTGATTATCCCTTCCACCCTACATCAGTGTATAAAATATATGGCCAGCGACGGGACTATCAAAATGGAGTTCGTTGATATCGACCCGTTCTGAGGACTTGAAGCCTACTGTACATATGCTGATCAGTACAAGTCAGTCCCCTGGGATGACGACAACAATGATGATGACGACGAGGCAGAGACAGCTTCAGAAAGTACAACAGTGGCCGAAGAACCTTTAAAGGTTTGACTGAAAGGGAGGCCTCCCAAGGTGTCAGCGTCCCTTGTTGTTAAGCTTCGGGGTAAAGCTCCACCTTCGCCTCCAATGACGATAGAAGATGGTCAGGAGCCTATACAAATAAAGTTATCTCGGAGGTCCCCAAGGTCGACCATAAAGGTGCAAGAGCGTCCAACCACCATTCCCTTGATGGTCAAGCTGAAAGGGAGAAGTCCTCCTTCTAATCCGGTGGCAGCCCTAGCCCTCACTGACGAAGAGCTAGAAGATTACGTCTGCACCGATATAGAGGCCCACTCTTTTGATGATGTAATCCCTCGGGACAAGGTATTCTGCTTCATCAATAGAAAGTTGTCATCGATCTGGCGGATGCTGGAACACCAAGTATTTTTTGAATAATTCTCTGTGTAAATTACAGATACAAGTGACAACTTCCAACCATGTGAGCCGAGTTGTCCCTACCTGAGGTGCCTACTTTTCGTAGTTCCAGCCAGAAAAAAAAAGAAGAGGAACCCATCATATTCAGTCGATTGGAGCATCCGCAGCGAATAACTCCTGAAGATCCAAACCTCGACAGCGACAAAATGCAGTTCTACCGCTACATGGCGCAGGCCAAAAACCTTATCCAGAAGATAGGCTATGACCTAAATAGCAACAAGGGGCTCAATTATGGCAAAGGCCAGCATCTTTCCATACGGATTCATACTCCAAAAGAAAATGCTAAAAACTATTACCAACGTACTCGTTGAGGGCTAGGGTATCTTACACCTACGACTACCTCAAAAGATTCAGAAGAAGAATTCATGGGGCACTCACACTCTTCTGACTCTTCAACTTGGGACTCCGATACCAGCATAGATTAAGTCCTTAAGAAGATGTTGTCTTCTAACATGATTACCAATCAGTTTACCATCGAAGACAATCATCACAGGCGGTTACAAGAGCTAGAAGCGTTGGATGAAAAGTTCTTGCTCGTGCAGCAAAGAATTGAGCTTTACCGAGCTCACATCTCTGGGGCCTTTAACAAAAGGGTCTGCAAAAGATCCTACTAGTTGGGCGACCTCATCTTGGCAGTACGTAGACCGATAGTGATGACCCACAAGACGGATGGAAAGTTTGAGCCCAAGTGGGAAGGACCGTTCGTCATAAAAACGGTGTACTCCAACAGCGCTTATCGGCTAGCTAAGCCTAATAGGGACTTGCTAATGATGCCCACAACGGTAAGTTCCTAAAGAAGTATTACGTCTGAAGACAGAACCAGCATAGGCACCCACAACCCCTGAAAAGGTTGCCCATGAGTTCTGGTAACGGGATCTCTCGCTCTCCCTCCTATATATTCTCTCAAGTAGGTGAAGCACTTCACGTCCACATTATCTCTGGATTGCTCATCTACGTCTAGAAGATGCGACTACCATGTCCACATTACCTCTGAGTGGTCGTTCTTCTCGCATCAGTTCTATGATTATCCCGTCGGTCAGATTACTCATTTACGCCTGAAAGACGCGACTACCATGTCCATATTAGCTCTAAGTAGTCGTTCTTCTCGCATCAGTTCTATGATTATCCCGGCGGTCTAGAAAACTGTAGCACCCAGTTTTCCAAATAAGGGTAATTTTGAAATTTTGTGTTTATAATTATTTTAATAATGATATTTAATTCATGATATAATTTTTTGGTGATTTTAAATCATTTTAAAATTATTTAAATCAATGACTTGTGGTTTTGACATTTTGCTAGTGAAACCCTAGAGACTGTTTGACCTAGAGCCTAACCATGTGATTATGATATTTTAATATCATTTTTGGCCTAAGGATATTTTTGCATTTAACCTTTTTGAAATATTTTGATATTATTTTAATATTTATGATATTGTTTTGGGATTATTTGAGTCGGGTTTGAATTTCATCTCAATCTGACTTGTAACGGGGACCCGGGGGTAGTTTGACTCTAGTGGGACCCACACACAAGTTAGACATGGCCCACATGATATTAATTTTAGTTCACATGATAGAAATATTTTAGTTAGAGGTTAGACTAATTATTATGGATAAGATTAGTGTGATTAGAGACTTTAGAATGACTAATTTAGCCCCAACCAATTAGCCCTTTCCTAATACTCATAGAATAGGTTAGTGGGGGCATTTTGGATCTTACCATAATAGGACAAATAGCCCCATATGGCCAGCCACTTTGGGAGAGGATAGGCTCAAGTTCATTTCATTATTCTCATCCACACTCTCTCTCTTGTTCTTCCCCAAATTCCTAGAGAGCAATTCCTAGCAATTTCTCCACCAAATCCTTCCATTTCGCCACCAAATCTTCTTCTTTCCTTCTCCATTCTAGCCAAGGAGGAAGCTACCCAAGTTTGGGAGGATTCGAAGCTCGTTCGTGTCCTTTTGGAATCTCTACGTGTCGGTGTCGCTCCGGGAAAGCTTTTCTTCGATTCGATCTACCGGGAGGTATAAATCCCTTCTCCTTTTCATTTCTTCATGCATATAGGTCTATTTGCAAACAATCGATGGAAAAACTCAGTTGCAATCCCTAAGAAGAGATGTAAAGAATGCAGTTGCAATCCCTAAAAAAGAGATGCAAATAATGCAGTTGCAATCCCTAAAAAAGAGATGCAAATAATGCTGATTGCGTAGCCTAAACGATTAAAAAAATCGAATCGCGTTTGCAATAGCGGTTTCTCGAAGGCAACAAGAGATGATCAACAACAGTTGAGTCTCAGATTCTCGAAGGCAACAGAAAGAGGAAGGAAGAAGAAGAGCGGATCTCGCTGGGGTGTTGAACACCGGCGCTCAAAGCTATACCCGCAGTACGGATAAGCTCCCAGGAACCAGCAAGTTCAGGAGAACTTTTGGAACGCTCGTAAGTCAATATTTGAGACTTGAACGGACTTCCTGGACTTAACAGACTCCCTCAACTCTCTTCTTGGTGCATCTTTCAAAGGAGGCCAAGGGGCTCTATTTATAGAGTGGAGTTGAGACTTCACCTCTTCTCCTATCCGATGTGGGACTAAAATACCAATACTCAAAAATAGAGTTTGATATTTTAGATCATCCCACAATCAGCACAGAAGTGTGCCAGTCCACGCCTACCCCCCGAACCCTCCCGTGCATGCACGAGACATCTTGGAGTCCGCGTCCGAGTCCGAGTCCGCACAACAAAAATTAACTTGCATCCTTGTTGGATTTAATCCTTTTTCCTTCTAGGAAAATACTTCCACATGGCACAAACTTGTGCCCCACTACACCTCATGTGCACACCTCAACACAAGCAATGCATTATATTGAGATACTCACCATTTGGTGTAGCCGATGTGGGACTATCTTTTCTAGTCCAAAGGCAAAAACACCAACAATCCCCCACATATCTCAATATATGGGTTGAGCGTTCCCCACAGTGATTGTCTATCATGCATTAGGAGAGATGTCGCTACGACTTGAATCTTCCCGCATAGGTTAAATAACAGCATGATACAAGAATGGACTAAGCCTTGAATTCTGCACCATAACTGCAATTCTTCCTACTCACATAGTGACATCAACTGTGCTTCTGGCTGCACATTGAAGGCCTTGTGCCAGCCTGGTTTCAGTGTATAATTTTTGGGCGTCTACAAGTTTACCCTCAAGAGACGGCCTGATATCTCTGTCCATACACTATAGGTGAGTTCTATATAAAGAGTCATTGGCATGAAGCATTGCGCTTATTTGCGGTGCTACGCCGCTATGACATGGCTGACAAAGCCAAGGCATTACCCCTACCTGGGAACCTCATCGTAGTGTCATACTACTGTAGCATGAGGTCTCAAGCCTCTTTGTAGTGCCAAACTACCCAGCATGAAGCCTTGCGCTCCCTTGTGGTGTTACGCCACTATGACATGGCTTGCAAAGCCGAGGCTTTACCCCTACCTGGGTACCTCATCGTGGTGTCATGCCACTGTAACATGAGGACACCGGCCTCTTTGTAGTGCTGCCTACATCTCTTTATTACGATTATGCAACATTAGGCTACCTGTCTATATGCGGTGCTACGCCGCCTGTAACTTGGCTAACAAAGCCGAGGCATTACCCCTACCTGGGAACCTCATGGTGGAGTCACCCCACTGTAGCATGGAGTTGTAACACTCCTTTGTGGTTGTTGCGCCACCATGCTTCCTGTAAAGCATAACAGACCTTCACTCAGTCTGAGAACTCATTAAGGCATTATGCCATCCTTCTCACAGAATCAATTTTCCGTAGAAAATTCATAGTAGACAACAGTGGTTCTGGGTCCGAAACCCTTACATGTTCCGCAGAACAAGTGCCCACTGTTAACTAATATTTTTCCAGTCAATAGTCCTCCCTTGAATCAAAAAATTAGATATCTGGTAGATTTCTCTTTGAACCAATAACATAAAATTTATTGATAGGATTATAATGACACAATATTAGAATGCCTTCAAGCCCATCTTCCTTGCTGTGTCCTCGACCAGCTGACGCTTGAGACCCTTCGTGAACGGATCCGCCAGGTTTTCCTGACTCCGAACATCGATCACTGCAATGACGCCCCTTTTTATGAGATCGTTCACTGCTCTGTGCTTCAACCGCACAGTCCTCTTCTTCCCGTTGAAGAGTTCATTTGATGCCACTGCTGCTGCCGCCTGGTTGTCACAGTATATCGGAATCGCCGGTATCTGAGCCCCAACCATTGGAAGGTCATACATGAGCTCCCGAAGCTACTCTGCTTCATCTGCTGCAGCGTCCAATGCAAAGAATTCAGATTCCATGGAGGAGCGAGATAACATAGTCTGCTTCTTCGACTTCCACGATATAGCAGCTCCACCCAAGGCGAACACATATCCACCTGTGGAATATTCGCTCTCCACCTCTGAACACCAGCTAGCATCACTGAAGCCTTCCACTATTGACGGATCTTCGCTGTAGTATAGTGCATATGTCTGAGTCTTCTTGAGATATCTCATAACACGCTTCACAGCTTTCCAATGCTTTACGCCTGGATTGCTCGTAAATCAACTCAACATTCCCACTGCAAAGGCTATGTCAGGCCTTGTGGCAGTAGTAGCGTACATCAAACTTCCGATGACGCTAGCGTACTCCAACTGCCTGACGCTCTCCTTCGAATTTGGCTCCAGTTTCAGATCACTCCTGTACGGTGTATCAATAATAGGAAGATCTTGATACCCGTAGCGAGAGAGCATCTTCTCAATGTAATGAGACTGTGACAGCGCTATTCCAGTGCCTGTCCGGATGATCTTGAGCCCCAAGATTACGTCGGCATCCCCCAAGTCCTTCATACTGAACTTGGTCGAGAGGAATTTCTTTGTCTCTGTGATGCAGCTTAAATCCGTACCTAGGATTAGCATGTCGTCCACGTATAGACAAACGATTACTCCTCTTCCGTCAGCAAACTTCGTATAGACACACTTGTCTGTTTCACTGACCCTGTAGCCATTTGACCTTATCACCTTGTCAAACTTCTCATGCCACATTTTGGGAGCTTGCTTCAAACCATACAGAGACTTCATCAACTTGCAGACTTTGTCTTCCAGACCTCTGACGACAAAACCTTCTGGTTGTTGCATGTAGATCTCTTCGGTCAGCTCACCATAAAGGAATGCCGTTTTCACATCCATCTGATGTATCACCAGCTTGTGTATTGCTGCTAAAGCAATTAACAATCTGATAGTTGTCATCCGAGCTACTGGAGCATAAGTGTCAAAGTAGTCGATCCCCTGCTTCTGAGCAAACCCCTTGGCCACTAGCCTGGCCTTGAACTTGTCAATGGTTCCATCTGCTTTTATCTTCTTCTTGAAGATCCATTTGCATCCGATGGGTCTTGCTCCTTCTGGTAGGTCGACCAATACCCATGTGTTATTGGAGGTGATTGAGTCAATCTCGTTGTCAATCGCCTCCTTCCAGAATATAGCATCTCTGGTCTTCATCGCCTCATCATAGGTAAGCGGATCTGCTTCCACATGATAGGTGACGAAGTCATCTCCGAAGTCTTTCGGCCTCCTCGCTCGCTTAGTTGACGGCTCAGCGAGTTCTGGTTCAGCTGGTGTCTCCTCGACAACAACTCCATCTTGGACTACTGGTTCGATAAAGATCTCTGTCTGCTCCGCACCCTCATTATTCTCCGGAATGTCCGCGAGAACAATGTTCTTGTGCCTTGCAAACTTTTCTTCAAAATATTCAGCATCGCGAGATTCGATGATATGATTTGACTCGATATCAAGGAATCTCCGAGCATCACTCTTCTCGGCATACCCCAGGAAGATCGCCTTAGTAGTCCTTGTCCCCAGCTTCTGAATCTTTAGATCCGGGAGCTTCACATAAGCCAGGCACCCCCACACTCGAATGACATTCAGGTTGGGTCTGACTTTGAACCAGAGTTCATGAGGAGTTATGTCGGAAGTTGCATACGGCACTCTGTTCAGAATGAAAGTGGCCGTTAATGCAGCTTCTTCCCAATAGCACTTTGGGAGACCCGCAGTCAACAGCATAGAATTCATCATCTCTGTCAACGTTCTGTTCTTCCTTTCTGCTACTCCGTTGGATTGTGGAGAATACGGAGCCGTCGTCTCGTTGATGATTCCATGTTCTTTGCAGAATGATGAGAATTCATGAGACCTATATTCCCTACCTCGATCACTCCTCAGCCTCTTGAGTTGTTGTCCAGTTTGCCGTTCAGCCTCGGCCCTGAACTCCTTGAACTTCTCGAATGCTTCGTCTTTAGATTTGAGTAAATAGACGAAGGCATACTTGGAGAAGTCATCGATGAAAGTAATGAAATACTTCATCCCGGCCTTTGTAGAGAATTGTTTGAAGTCACAGATATCTGAGTGAACCAACTCCAGAAGATCTGTGCTTCGATGGACCCTGTGAAAGGGTTTCCTAGTGATCTTCGTCTGAGCACATATCTCACATTTCTCTACCTTACCCCCACACTTGGAGATAAGTCCTAGACTAGACATTTTGTTTATTCGCTTACAATGAACATGTCCTAGTCTATTATGCCACAACTCAAGAGAGTAATTCAAACTAGTGATAGCATTGACATTATTATGCTGGGTTACAACAAGCTGAATTTTGTACATTCCTTCAGTTTGAAAAGCTTTCCCGAAGAAAGTACCCTTCTTGGACATCACCATTTGGCCAGCATTGATGTCCATCCTCAAGCCTGCGTTGCAGAGCAGGCTCCCAGAGATCAGGTTCTTTGCGATTGCAGGAACATGCTTCACACCTTGAAGCGTCAGAATGTTTCCCGATGTAAGCTTCAGCTCCACCGTCCCGATCCCCAGTACTTCAGCTTGTGCCTGGTTCGCCATCATGACTTTCTCGGAAGTAGGCTCATAGGAGACGAACCAGTCCTTGTCTGAACAGACATGACATGTCGTGCCAGTGTCTATCCACCAGTCCAAGTCTGCCCCCACAGTTGCAACCTGTGCTATCATGGCAACCTGATTAGTAACCAAAGAAATCTTGTTAGGCTCACCTTGCTCTTTGGGCTTGGACTTGCATTCACTTTTATAGTGACCCTTCTTGCCACAGTTGAAGCAAGTCACATGGGACTTGGACTTCTGTTGCTTGAATCCTGGACCCTTCACTTTCAGATTCGAGAAGTCCTTCTTCTTGTGGTGAGAAGCCGCATGCTTCCCTTTGTTCTCTCTGGTGGCTTGAACCAGATTCGCCGTTGCTAGTTGCTTGGACAGGGTGTCCAACTTCTGTTGAGAGCGCATCTCGTCCTCAACATGAACCTCGCTGAGGAGATTATCCAGGCTAATCTCCATCTTCTTTCTATGCATCCTTGCATAGATGTTGCTCCATCCTGGAGGAAGTTTTGCCACGATCCCTCCAACGACGAACTTGTCGACGAGGGGCATGCTATCGTCCTCCAGTTTCTGGCGCAGCTTCAGGAACTCTTTCACTTGGGGCAGCATGGTCTTCTCGTCTTCAAAGACCCATTTGTGGTATTTTTCAACCATGAACATCTTCGACCGGGCCTCGTCGTCGTCATACAGCTTCCCCACGGACTCCCAGATCTCTTTGGCAGAAGTCCTCTTTATGTAGGACTCGGCCAGAGAGTCTTCCATGGAATTCAGGATCAGCAGCCTGCATATGCTGTTATCCTTTTTCCACTTCGTCTGCTTTCTCGTAGCAGCGGCCAAAACAGCAGCAGATCCTGTTGCTGGAACGATTGGTTCTTCCTCATCCAACACGTGATCAACATCCACGAGTTGAAGGTTCAGAGTCACCTTTCGCTTCCAGATCTGGAAGTGTTCGCCGTCGAATTTCTCCAACTTGTTAAAGCCGGTATCGACAAGCGAAGCACGAGTGTTTTCCATCGAATCGTATAGCTTTGAGATTGTTGGTCTATTTGCAAACAATCGATGGAAAAACTCAGTTGCAATCCCTAAGAAGAGATGCAAAGAATGCAGTTGCAATCCCTAAAAAAGAGATGCAAATAATGCAGTTGCAATCCCTAAAAAAGAGATGCAAATAATGCTGATTGCGTAGCCTAAACGATTAAAAAAATCGAATCGCGTTTGCAATAGCGGTTTCTCGAAGGCAACAAGAGATGATCAACAACAGTTGAGTCTCAGATTCTCGAAGGCAACAGAAAGAGGAAGGAAGAAGAAGAGCGGATCTCGCTGGGGTGTTGAACACCGGCGCTCAAAGCTATACCCGCAGTACGGATAAGCTCCCAGGAACCAGCAAGTTCAGGAGAACTTCTGGAACGCTCGTAAGTCAATATTTGAGACTTGAACGGGCTTTCTGGACTTAACAGACTCCCTCAACTCTCTTCTTGGTGCATCTTTCAAAGGAGGCCAAGGGGCTCTATTTATAGAGTGGAGTTGAGACTTCACCTCTTCTCCTATCCGATGTGGGACTAAAATACCAATACTCAAAAATAGAGTTTGATATTTTAGATCATCCCACAATCAGCACAGAAGTGTGCCAGTCCACGCCTACCCCCCGAACCCTCCCGTGCATGCACGAGACATCTTGGAGTCCGCGTCCGAGTCCGAGTCCGCACAACAAAAATTAACTTGCATCCTTGTTGGATTTAATCCTTTTTCCTTCTAGGAAAATACTTCCACATGGCACAAACTTGTGCCCCACTACACCTCATGTGCACACCTCAACACAAGCAATGCATTATATTGAGATACTCACCATTTGGTGTAGCCGATGTGGGACTATCTTTTCTAGTCCAAAGGCAAAAACACCAACAGTTGTGTCCATATGGGAAAACCCCAAATTTGGACACACTATGTGTTGTTGTTATGTATGAATGAATTATTACATGTTTAATCTCATATTTTTGTATTGGAGATGTGTTCTATAGTGTCTCATATATATATATATTAGTGTAGAGAGTGAGTTCTTGATATATTATGTTATATACTTGTGTTTTTTTGTCTCAAACTACCCAAATCCATCATGATTTTTATTCACGTTATTAATTTCAGCCCTAACTTAGAAATGGCATAACTTCTAGCTCAAAGCTCGGTTTAATCTCCCATTTTTATTAAAAGAAGCGTATTGAAGTTAGCTTTCCAAAAACATGTATTAATAGGTCTAATTCTTTCAGTAACTTTCTGGAGAATTATTTGAGTGTCAGCTGTACGAAAGACAAACGCGTTCTCAGTGTTTTTGCGATTCCGGGAGTTTCCGGAAACGAAAATGCGATCCATTTGAAGTTTCGGAAAGCTAACACATAGATCTATAACATACTTTAATCCTATATTTTAATTCATGCTGAGATGGTACAGTATTGATTATTAGTAGGAGTTACTATTCGGTATATGCATTTTGTGCACCCTTGTGTGTAATATAATATTCTATTTGATTTTAACCCATGTTAATGTATATACATTATGTAATTAAATAGAGAATGCAAGCATGAGTAAATATTTAAATAAATGATGTATGAGGTGTAAGTATCCTATCTAATGTAAGCATGTATAAGTATGGCTTGTAATGAATATGTAGGTTCCATAGTATGTAATGTATGGTGCATATAGTAGTGCAAGAGAATAAATGAATGATGAATGAATGCAAGCATGAATATAATGTAATAATAGATGTAATGTATGCAATATACAAGTTAATGAGATGTAATGTTCTATGTTAACAAAAATCCTATATTACCTCATGTACCCCCCTTACACTATGTTGACACTATCACACTTGACACATTGTTCACTTACACTTTGACACTCTTTGATATGTATACACTATGTATGCCCATTTAACCCTCACTTTCCCCTTTGCCATGTTCACATACACACACATAGCCTCTTAAATAAGTATTTATGAATACAGTTAACTTAGCTATGTATGTATATTATATATATGTTAGCATATTGTGTTGTAATATATAAGTTTATATAACCATTTGAAATGCCATGATTATAGACCTAATGTTGAATACCAATATATGCATGTGTATATATGTGTAGACATATATAACTTAAAGTAATAGATTACCTAGTGTATATCCAATGTAAATTTTTGCCTATTTGAGTATTGAATAATTGCATGCTATATAGAGTTGGGTGTATGTTGGCTTGTATAGCCTTGTATTGATGTGTGCTTGCTAGGATAGTCTTGGTTAGGCCTAGTAAGACTTGCTGGGTTAGGACATGACCTAGTTTGACCTAATTGACTAGTGCAGTTGACTAGAGTTGACCAAGGGTTGACTTTGGCCTAGTTTGACCTAGATTCATGTAGTTTGCATTGTAGCTTACAATTCTCTTGTATTTTATATATCATGACTCATATTACTCTGTTTAGGACATTGTGACTCTGGTGCAGGCATCTGATATTACACTACTCTTTTCAGAGTAGCAGGCGAGTACATTCTCTGATAGTTCTCTCATTTATTTGTCAATTGTTGTACTTCAGTTCTAGTTAGCTGTATGTGATTCTCTGTTACAAACACATATTTTTTTATTTCTGAATCCATGTATGCGACACACATACTTACTTGTCTTACCTCTATTATTCGAATCACCATACGAATCACCATACGAATCACTATTCGAATCACCCTATTCGTATCTTCATATGTTGGTTGGACTTTTATTCGATTGATGTGTCGGATTTTGGATTCATTTGTATTAGATGGGCAGAAAAATACTTGATTAGACATGTGAACATTCCCACTATTCGAACCATCCCCTGTGAATATATTCGAACGATAGCCATTCCACACCCGGCCAGGTGTGTGATGTGCCGGATTTACCCTTAGCCGTTTACATGTCTAACTAAGTATTTTAAAACACACTTGGAGAATTTATTCGAATCATTGTTAGAACATTGTGAATTACTATTCGTATCACCTTATTCGTATCACCTTATTCGATTCACCTTATTAGAACAATGATTAGAATCACATTCGACTCATCTTATATTAGACTCACATTAGAATTATACTAGACTTATATTTTACCATCTGAACTCATTATGTTACTCTAGTTCAGCTAGATCTTATTTTACCGTCTTCGTTGCTACGATTCTTCTCTTGTTTAGTTATTTTCTTTCCTTGCACTTTATTTGTCTTTCTTACCATCACCTGAATATAAACTGCCATATTCATCAATACAACTGTCTATAACTGCTTTATAGTTCTCTGTCATTTACTTGGATTTTCTAGATGAGATTGTGCTCGTTCCTGTCCTGACTGGACCTGTTGAAAATATTACAGATGACTGCCCTGAGGACGTTTGCCCTACTTGCCTTGGAGCAGGAGATGGCTTAGCTACCTTTGGCCCCGACACTCAGGAGTGATCGGGAGGCTAGCTAGTAGACTTGGTTTAGTTTTCAGGTTTTAGAATTTGAATTGTAATAACTTGAGATACGAGTTTGTATTTGAGTTTGTTTGAGATATTATTATTTAGTAGTTTTTAAATATTGTTGTTAGTCTTTAGTTATAAACTTTTGTGTTATCTTATCGTGCTTAGACTGTGATTGAGATTTCATTATATCTATACTTGTCCTCCGTTCGGAGTTGAGATTATGACAAGTACATTATATAATTGCGTGAGTTGTTGATTAGATAGTAACCTAGGACAGCGTTCTACCGTCGACACTGCGACGTAGGCTGGGCGCTGTTACATACCCGTACCCTCACAGTGGGTACGGGTCGTGACACGTTTTTAGTGGTGGCCCATGCAGGTCGAGAGTCGCATTAGTCGATATAGAAGCATGACACCAGCCATCATCCAGCTCGTACAGTCCTGACCCATTTTCATGCTTCTGTTCAAAGTATCCCGAGCTTGACTCAAGTTTGGGACACTTTGAAGGGGGTCTTATAGAAGCATAAAAAATCTTAGCTGAAGACACCCCTTCGCCACAATGCAAAGAATGTAAAAGACTAGGCCCAGTGCTAAAAAGAAAAAATAGAAGATATGGAGAGAAGTCCCTTTATTTTTATGTCTACCAAAGTTTAGTGCAGATACATCAAGACCATACATAAAGGACTAATTTTTTTCTTCTACGAAGGATCTAGTACAGATTCGACAGAAGCCTAGTGGGATCTACAAGGGGTGCAATCTTCATCGAAGCGCAGCCTTCCTTCTTCTTGATACACACGCTGGAAAATTAACTTCGACCGAAGCATGTTCTGATAATCTTGTGGGCGGAGCCTCTCAGAAGCATATCATCAACCCAACACTTTAAAGAAGCCAGACCCTTCAAAGCCAGAGGCGCAGCCACTTGCCTGCGCCAACCTCAGAAACAAGATGGTGGTAGGGCCCTCCTCCCCTTCTTTTATTCTAGAAGCCAGTGTCTTCAGTCCAGAGGCGCAGCTATCTGCCTGTGCCAATCTCAGACGTGCAAGGGTGTCATACCCTTCCCTTCGCAGCCAACTCCTTCATTGTTAGAGGTGCAGCTACTTACCTGCGTCTGCATGAGCCGCAGAATGGTGATATGCTCACACCATCTCCATTCCCATGGTACAGTCATCTGCTCCATATCAGAAGCTTAAGTCACTTCTCTACAAAAGACTTAGGAACTCTCATCGCAACTAATGCAAGTCAACCTGTCGCTCCAAAAGCACAGCAATCTCGCCAATCTGAAGTACAAGCCTACTTATCGCCTACAATACAGTGACTCTGGTAGCCTAAAATACAGCTTCGTAAGTTGCTCTATACACATAGAAGTCTCGTCGTCATTCAAAGCCAAGTCCACTCGTAGCCTGGAAGCACAGAGGTTTCGTCATCTCCAGAAGCGCGGTCTACTCGTCACCCCAGAAGCACAGTAGCACTTAGTCCTCACCAGAGGCACAGAAAGCATGGCTCCACCCCAATTGGTTTGTTTAAACATCCTCTTACAGAGAAGATTGGGATTAAATCATGATTGATAACATATCAGATTGATTTAAATCTTAGATGAGGATCAATTAGACTCCAAATCTAGGATGAAATCCTAAGATTTACTCGACTGTATTCGAGCAAGCAAATCGGCACGCGCCACGTGTCACCTTCTTCGGTTATGTTTATAAACACCAGAGATCTCGTTTGAGGGAAATCACGATGTCCGCCACGTGTCAGCACCGCAGAAGCCTGTACCGTGCAATGATAATAGATTCTTTTATATCTCAGGAACCCTAATGTACATCGCATATGTGCTTGATTCTCTATAAATAGAAAGAGTTCTTCCACCAAAGGATCGATCGAAAGAGGAAAATCGATAATCGATAATCGACAATCTTCAAAGGAGGAGCGATCTCCATCCACGAAGAGTCGACCACCCTCATCCACCTATCAACCAAAGAACCAACCAACCATCTTCAAGGGATCTTCTCATCCAGACAGCCTCTTGATCGGTGACCCCAAAGTTCCATCAAAGGCGCCAGAGAGCCATAGCAAGTTTGATTCGTCATCAGATCGTCAACGGAGTAAAGGAGCCGCTGCAGTGCTCGATCTCTACCGTCACACTTTTCCAGAAACCTCTTCTCCTTGTACTTATAATATCATGTTTAGGACTTTCTTCTTTGTACACAGATACCGTATACGTTCAATAAAGCAAAAAAGTTTGTTCAACCTTTTGTTACAACGAACAGTTAGTATAGATAGGTTAGAGAATTTGGGTCACAGTGTTCTGACCACTGCCTACTGGATGTCTCAATTCTTGTGCAGGCCATATCAAATTCTTGTTCAGTCCAGATATATAATGTGCAGACTTCACATTACCACACAATGATTCAGTCTCCTCATCAAATGATCAATCTTGATCCATTCCACTCATTTACCTACTGTCCTGTCACTCTTAAGGTTCAGTCACTCATGAATTAGTTACTGCACTTTCTAACAACTGTACATTCTAAACTTCTGATTCACTATCTTGAGAGCATTTGCTCATCCTAAGTTTCTAATCATTGCTTTCAGTAATGTCATGGCCTACCTTACATCAAATGGGAATGTATCGATCTATGTATACATTGTTAAGCTCACTGCACCCCAAATTTGGTTTTGTCCATGTCGATTATGATCGACTATATGATCTACATATCCTTGGTTTAGTCCACTGTATGATTTTCCCTGCATTCCTTGTATGATGATTCAATCCATGCACTCCTTCATTTTGGATTTAGTCTAGTTTCATATGTTAGTTGATCTGCTCATCCATGTATCCATTTAGGCATACATGTTCTGTTTTTCTAATAGCAAGTATATGTCCCTATTTACCATGTCTTCATATGGTATCAGCCCACATTAGGTTGAATATCCCATTCGCTCTGTTCATTCGAGTATCCATCCTAAACTCTTAGTTTAGTCCCTCCTTAGCACTCTGATGATTAGGCTATGGGTTATGGTCTATTTGTTCAGCCACTTCCAAGTGATTGTTCTACCTTGACTGTTCTATTTGTATCAGTTAAACCCGTGCTTCCTGAACTTAAAGCCCAGTCTCTCTTTGAACTAATTGTATCCATCCTTATGTTTGTTTGGGGTCATAACCTATACTAATATATATAGGAGAGGCCATATATATACTTGGGTTATACGGGTATATATAGGGAGATAGACTTGGCCATAAGTATGATAATAGAATGTGGGGTTAGCAATCTGTGTGTGTGTCTTGAGTGAGGAGTAGGTGTGAGTGTTGTATAGACATAGGTCAGATGTGAAAGTGAGTGATGTATAGTGTGTGTGTGTGTGTGTGTGTGTGTGTGTATGTGTGTGTGTGTGTGTGTGTGTATTTGTATGAGGATCTATATGTGAAATTATGTGGGCTATATAGTTGGTATCAGATGATATCTGGAAATAGGAGTAAGGAAGAGTGAGGGGCGTGGTTAGTAAGGTTAGGCCTCTTTGGCAGCAAGGGTTAGTCAATTAGGATATGAGTTTGAAGAGTGAGGGGTACCAAGAGATGAGGAAGGAGTTGGAGTTTGGAGTATCAGCTATATAGGAGCTTTGGATGGCAGATCATGCCTACATTCCACATTGGTTACATATTGATCAGAACATTCTATAGATAATAGAGTGATGGCAGGACACTTTAGAGAGAGTGGTTTTGTGCAGAAGGTTAGGCAAATGGCAGGTGTGAGTGAGTGAAGTATAGGTTAGAAGGAAGGCATGTGTATGAGTGTGGCAGTAGTAAATAGAAGGAAAGATATGAGGAGAGCAGTATAGGTTTGGGTTCTGCTCTGCCCCAATGTTCAATGTTTAGTTATCTGCAGGTTGAGTCCCATTCTAAATCCCTTTTTGAGTATCAGACATATCCTGAGTTGATACCCTTTCTATTCTAACCACATTCGATTTCACCATTAAATTCACTCATTGTTCAGTCATAAACTCTCTTGTCCACACCTTAGTATCAGTAGTAAGTTGGTTTGGCTCGAGTTGCATCTTGTGTTTAGTCTTGGATATCTCAAACCCTATCCTCAAACCCTCTCAACAGATCCACATGTTCATATTTGGGGGACTTCTGTAATGATCAGGCTTTGGGGTATCTAGTATATGAATACATACTTATTTGTGAAGTGTATGTTAGGTAGTTGAGGGTTTGGCTATTGGGTATCTGTCCATTAGTATAGTCTTGAGTGAGGCAACCTAATGCATATAAATATATGATAAGTATAGTGGTTGTTAGTAGTTTGATGGTGTCATAGGATAAGCTATAGGGATAATTTGAGATATGGTGTATATATACATGTACTATAGGGTTAGGTATTATATGCTATAGCTAGAGTATAAGGTGGATGGTAATGTATAAGTTTGAATCTAGAGAATAGTTGTAATCTTGATACAATTACCCTACCAAAATTATTGACTTAGTGAATAGTCCCAAAACCCTAGATTTGACCAAAATTGACCGTGTTGACCAATTTGCTATAATTGAACCAAGTTGGACCTATAATTGACCAATTGACTAGTGTTAACCCAAATTGACTTTATTGACCTAGAATAGGCCAAGAAGCATGTAGTTAACTTATTTTATTTCATTTTTTACTCTAGAACAGCAAATAACTTTATATATCTCAAATATTGGTTTGTATGACATCACCTTGGGCATCTATCCTCATTCACTGCTCTAGACGACAAGCGAGTACATTCTCTGATAGTTTTCATTTACTTGATGATTATTATGATTCGGCTTCTAGTATAGTTTTATTTGATTCTCTGTCATAATATGAATTGGTATTCCAAATTCATTCATTTACGACACATGTATTTAACTCGTCTAGCCCCTAATACCAGAACCACTCATTGGAACCACCGACTCGAAACATCTACAAGCACCGTTTACTTATGGCTAGACTCGTACTCTATTTATGTGTCGGGATATAGATTCACTTGTACTTATCAGGGCGAGGAAATACTCGAGTAAACATGTAAACATTCCTAATCAAACAAGAACCACCCCTACAAGCAAGATAGTCATCACCGCTAGGCCAAGCGTGCGACATGCCATATTCAACAAGAACTACCCCTACAAGAAAGATAGTCGTCGCCGCTAGGCCAAGCGTTCGACGTGCCGTATTCACTACAAGTCTAATCGTTATAGATAGCCGTCGCACGCTTGCCAAGCGTGCGATGTGCCATATTTACCCACTAGCCGTTTATATGTTGAACTCGGTATTTCAAAACATACTGGATTAGTGTCTTATACTGGATTTATATTATCTCATGTTATACTGATTGGACTCACATCACATTGTTCTAGTTTAGCTATCTCTATTTACAGTCTTTATTGCCATGCTCTCCTGTTTTATTGTATTTTCTTTCCTTATTCTAAACAGTTGTTCTATTTTGATTCATGTCTCAAACTTTTTATGTTTATCAAGTATCACTTGCTATAACTGCTTTATAGTCTTTATCATTTATTTGGAACTGCTAGAGGAGATGTGCTCGTTCCATCCTGACTGGATATATTTGTCAGATGATTGCTCAGAGGATACGTGTCCTACCTATTACGGATCCGATGAGGGGATAGCTACCTTGTGTCTAGATTCTCAGGAGTAACCAAGGAACCTAGTTTAGTTGACTTGTTTTAGATTCTCCGTTAGAACTTTTTGACTTATAATAATTAGAGATTTGATATTGTATTTGAGATTTGTTTTGGATATTATTTAGTTGTTGTTTGTTGAGTCTTTATAGTTATTTAGACTTCTGTGATATCCTATCGTGCTTTAGACTGTGATTGAGTATTACCATATCTTTATACTTGTCCTCCATTTGGAGTTGAGATCTACGACAGGTACATTATATCATTGTGTGAGTTGTTAGCTAGCGACCTAAAACAACGTTATACCGCCGATTTTGCGGCGTAGGCTAGGCATTGTTACGCATTTGTGCCCGTTACCAGGTGCGGGTCATGACAGCTATATGGACTATATTGCTAGAACAATATGATATGGTCTATGTCCCGCAAAAGTCTGTTATAGGTCAAGCCCTAGCTGACTGATCTTGGTTGCTTATTCGATCCCTGAGACTTCTATGCTCTATGACAAAATTCCTGATGAAACTCTGAATCGAACATGACTTCAGAAGGAATACTTGCTTGGTATATGTTCTTTGATGGTGCATCCAGAATCAGACCCAATGGTATCATTGTCGCTGGAGTTGGAATCGTCCTTATATTACCAGAAGAACTAGTTATTCAAAGAGTCTATTCCATGGACGAGCCATGCTCTAACAATGTTACTGAATACAATACTCTACTCATCGGCCTCCAATTAGCTAAACAGTTGGATATTGAATATCTGGAAGTATATGGAGACTCTAAATTGATTGTCAACTAGGTTAGAGGTACTTATGAAGTTTGGCATCAAGATCTTATTCCATACCATGAAGCAGCAGTCAAATTAGCCTTATCATTCAAGGGTTTCTTCATTGAACACGTATATCGAGCATGCAACATAGAAGCTGACGCGCTTGCTAATCTAGCAGCAGTATTAGCGATCCCTGTGAAAAGACAACAGCTGATCGACATCACTAATAAGGAATTATTTTGTGTCGAAAATAATTTAAAAGTTAAAATTTGCAATTTGGTGGAAGTTTGTACTACCAGCAAAGATTGGTGGGCTCCTTTCATCGACTTCATGGTACATGACATCTTACCTGAAGATCCCAAAGAACCAATAATTCGTCGGCGGTCGCTTCGATTCGATTACAATCATTCCTTTAAAATACTATACCAACGATCATTTGACGATATGCTCTTACGTTGTCTTACGAGAGATGAAGCAAAGCAAATACTATGTGAAGCTCATAATGGTGTCTGTGGTACACATCAGCCTGGTCCTAAGCTTCAGGATCGGATCCGACGTATAGGATATTATTGGCCCACTATGGTGGCAGATGCCATTGAATATGCAAGGAAATACAGAGCATGTCAAATCCAAACAGATTTTATCTACCAACCATCAGAATTTTTGTATCCCATGCAGCATCCTGGCCCTTTGAAGCTTGGAGAATTGATGTCATTGGTCCTAACAATCCGTCTTCATCTCGAGGAGATCGGTTTATCCTAGCTATAACCGATTATTTCTCAAAATGGGCAGAAGCTATACTCTTAGCAGAAGTCAAGACAAGCAATGTCATCAGCTTTATAAAGCATCATGTAATCTATCAATTTGGTGTTCCTCGACGAATCATCCATGACAATGGATCTCAATTCGTTAGTCAAAAATTTACTTGATTTTGTGACGACAATCGAATCAACAATATTGCTTCTACAGCGTATAATCCTGCAGCTAACGGTTTAGCTAAAACATTCAATAAAACGATCATCAAGCTTCTCAAAAAGTTTATTTCTACCAATAAACATGACTGGAACGAAAAGCTTAGAGAATGTCTATGGGCATACCCTACTACCGTATGCACCCCGATTGGCTAAACACCTTTCTTTTTGGTGTATGGATGTGAAGCTGTCCTACCGATGGAGATCCAAATCCCATCACTGAGGATAGCTATTGCCAACGAACTTACAGTAGAAAATAATGATCATCTTCGACTTCAGGAGCTTGAAGCACTCGACGAGAAGCGGCTACTAGCTCAACAACACATCGAGCTATATCAAGCCAATATCTCAAAAGCCTTCAACCGTAAAGCTAAAGTACGAGCATTTCAAAAGGGCGAGCTAGTCCTTACCGTCATACATCCTATGACTATGACGCATATGAGCAAGGGCAAGTTCAAACCAAAGTGGGAAGGTCCTTATGTTGTAAGCAAAGTTTTCATAAATGGAGCTTATCAACTAACCAGGATGGATGGCCGAATCGCTATGATGCCTATCAATGGTAAATTCCTGAAGAAGTACCATGTTTGAATGTGTGTACTATGTCTTCCAAATATTTTACATACCTAAAATCTTTAAGATATTTTCTTTTACTTATTACAGATAATAAATCCTCAAAAAATCTTCAGTAGAGTCTATCCAGATCTTATGATACATCTTCAATGGATTAACCCATCTACTACATCATTGCAAGCATCATCTTTTGAATCCAGCATTTTAAAAGATATCCATTTCTCGAGTCCCAGTTGATCTAAGGATAATCAATAGATATACGAATTCACATCCATATTACCTCTGAATTCTATTATCTATATCGTCGACTTGTCATGTCCACATATTACCTCTGATAATGTCATCCCAGAAATGATAATGTACTAAAATTATATTCTGTCACGTCCACATTACCTCTGAACAGATATAATAAATATTATTATTTTCAAGAGATATGTCACGTTCAATACCTCTGAACATATTTCTTACTCCTATATATTACTTGTGTATTAAAACAGATACATAATAAGTAATAGAGCCGTAAAAGATTATCAATTTTTTATTCCATGCGATATCATGCAAACACAAAAAACTATTACATTTACCTAAAAAATTGTTCAAAACAAAGAAGTTATTACAATCATTTTTATAGATAACTTCACTTTGGAGGCTGGGTGTTAAGATCGGTAATCATCTTTTTCAAATACTCAGCTCGCTCCACCCTGGTGGTAATTACTCTTGTCATGACCAAGTCTCTCCTGGACTCTGGTTGCAAAGGTTGCTGTGATGTAACTTAGCATTCTATCTCTGCACTCTGAACTTGGAAAAAGTTATTCCGTTGCCGAATCAATACATCTAGACGACTTGAGGCAACTTGAGATAGTTCAAGCACTTCTTCCTGACGCTTTTTAGCTGTCGTGACCCGATGCACAAAGCTTGGAATTTTAACTTCTAGCTCTTGAAGGGGAGCTTGACTTTTAGTTCCCTTTTTATCTTTCTTCGCTGCCTCAATCTTGTAAAGCTCAATATAAGAAGTAGCCTCAGCAATGCTTGATTCCATCTTTCCAGATCGTATCCAGAAGGCAACTATAGAATTATTCAGGGCGACTTATCATTCTTTATATTTACGAGCTATGGCCTCACACTCTGCATCTACCAGTCTTTGTATATTGCCTCTCGTCAGTTCTTGATAAGATCTGATAGGATCTTCAAGCTCATTCAATATTTGCTCCAGGTAGTTGACCCTTTTATTATCGCCGAGATCGCGTTTGGCTTCAATTACAAAAGAAGAAGTTCTCATTCCTAAATTGTAAGGATGTTGCTTCTCTATGGCCATTTGTACCAGAGTGCTCAAGGAAATGAAGAAGGCACTCGTATACGTTTCGACAATGCTACTGGTCATCGCTGATACACCAGGTATTGCTACCTTAATAGGAGCTCCTCCTTCTACAAAAGATGGAGGAATCATAGCTTGTACACTAGGTGATCTCGGTACAGGCATCCCTGAGGAACTTCCCTCCATGGTATGAGTCCCCACGTCCAGGGGAGCCATAGTAAAGCTAAGGCAGAAGGAAGTAAAAGTCAATGAGACTTCAGTGATTGTCCCCACATGACCCGCTGTAATCTAAAATCAAAATCATTATTTCATACAGCATCAAAGGAGCAATAGTGAATAAAGTCAGAAATTTACCTGAGCCCAGCGACATATGTGGAATTTCGTGAGGCATGGTATCTCGTTCTGTAACAAGCCTCACCATGGTATTCTCATATACAGTCGCTTGGCTGCTTCCAGCCTCCGAGCCTCCCGATACAAAATGGCTGCTTCTAGCTCCCGACTCAGCTTGGCCTCCTGGGGCCACCAATTTTGCCCCTTCCGTCTCAAGGACTTATTTAGCGGAGGTTTGAATCCTATCCATATTAATGTCGTAGTTTTTATCACCCCCAGTTTCTCTGAGACCTTTAATGAGGTCTTCATCATCCTCTTGGTTATCATCAGGGTTTTTATTACCCTCAACATCTTCTAGGCCTTCATCATCACCTTTATCATCTGGGCTTTTGTTTCCCTCAACTTTGTCATCAGAATTCTCATCGCCCTGCAGCTCATCGAGATCCTGATTATCATCTTTAGGGCTCTGATGGCCCTCATCTTCAACAGGGTGCTCTTCATCCTAAACAGTGATCTGGCCATCATTGGCGTCAAGTCTTGCTCTTTCTGGGTCTCTATTAGATCTTGGCTTATTTTAGCCTTATCAAGATCAGAAGCATCATCAATAGGATCTTCCACGATCAGCTCATCATCGAAATCATAGCCATCCAATGCTTTTATCATCTCTTCGTCTTCTCGAGAGAGTGCAGGAGTTTAAACTGTAAAAAGAGCTGGGACATCTATGACCCCTGGAACATCGTCAGTAGATGGCGGCAACGTCACACCTACTGTAGCAAGTGTAGATAGGGGAATGGTGATATTTACGACCACTAGTTCTGAGATAGGAACCGAATGAGTATCTGTTGTAGCAGCTGGAACTGGAGCACTGATTATTGGAGTCTCTACTAATAGAAAATGTATATATCAATTGGGTTAACATCCAATAACTCTCGTTAGACTGAAAGGATAAAAGTATCACCTTTTGGAGACAGTGCATCCTGCGACGGCAGTGACGGTTCTTGTCGATCAGGAGATTGTCCCGTCTCTGATGGAGTAGGCTAGGTTTCAGTTTCTTGTTGCACAACTTTGGTTGCCAACAATTTTCTCCTTGTTTTGTGCTTGAGCGATATGGGAGGTGATCCCTCATTTCCAGAAGGTTCATCCTGCACATTCGGACCTCTACTAGTCACTTCAGTAGAAATTCTACTTTTTTGGCGATTGGAGAAGGAGTTGCCCTATTTCCTCCAGAGGAGAGTCATGTTTCCATTTGTCACGCTTGAGATCTCGTCCTTTATACGGGCTGTTCAGTAATAATAACTGCTTCTTTCTTTTTCTTCCTCCGAGCCTTAGGGAGAGAAGGAGGTTCAGCTGGGGAAGATTGAGTAGATGAGTCCCCAGCTTTCTGTCTTTTTCTAGCCTCTTTCACATGAGATTTCTTTTTCCACTTCTTAAGGGAGATATGCAGCGGATCATACATTTTATCAAGGAAGCCGACAAGCGTAGCCTCTAGAGGCTCGTCAGCAGGAACATTTTTCTCAGCTTCTCTGAATTCTAGACTAGTCTTGGCCCCTGATCGCGACCGTCTGACATTAATAAAACTATCAGACAAAGAGAAGCCTTCGAAGAAGGTATTGGCCGAGGTATAGAAATTCGCGTATGTATATAACACACACGGACCTGCTTCAAAAGTTGTAGAGGGCATTGTGAATGTAGCCTTAGTACCCCTCGTACTATAGTACCTCCATCCACTGGCACCGTCGATCAAATAGCCAAAAGCTTTTAGGCAGGTGGCTGTATTTCCAACATGCATTTGATCGTAATCGAATTGGCGAGCAAATCGGCTAGGCAGATATGGCTCCAGAAAACACTCACCCTCGAACCGATATACTAGGTGAGAAGGTCTGATTATCTTCAACCACATGAAAGCAGCTACAGGTGGACGAGTAGCCATAGGATCTAAGTCCATGTGCAGAGGCAGAAGCTTCTCATATCCAGGAGGAGGAGCAACGCTGAAGAATCTCCACTCGGAACCCATATTCAATGCATTTCTGCACTCAGTAAGGGTGTTCACTTTCCATCGAGACGTGGCATAACGTCTGATGAAATCTCCTCATGTAGCACCTAGAGATGGATCCATTAGGATAGGGTGGTACAGTAGTAACCAGCCGAATAAATAAGTATACGGCATGTCAGTACGAGGAAACTCGTCTCGAGTGCCGGGATTCTTCATCATGGTATCTGTGAATGAATGAAGAGCTGCATTCAGACGGCAAGTCATCGTAGAAAGAATGTCTATTTTGTTTCCAAATGCTAAACGCACAACTGCGAATAGTACACCTCGGTGGATTCGGTCAACGGCACTGGGTCCAGGAACCACGAACTGTCACAGCCAAAGAGAGAGGAAGCCTGCTAGGGTAGCTTCTCGTGACATCTTTCTGCCACCTTGTCTTCTATAAGTCTCGATGAGAGTGCTAGCGGCAAAATCAAGCAAATCTTCCAACAACTTATTGTCGACATGCTTCGGCCTTCCTATCAATTTCTCGATAGTACTACGGTCAAGTGGTTCGAAAGAACAGGGTTCACAATCTAGTTGTTCTTACACCTTAGTTTCCTGAATGTGGCCCAAGAATATATATACTAGCCATTTAGACAGGTGACACGTCCCCATTGCTTTGCTCTTATACAATAGAGTACAGATCATGAAGTGACATAACAATTCTTCAAAAATTGCCACAATTTACGGGTTCTTCTTAGCTAAGGCATCCAGTTCTTTGTTTGTTGGCACGTATTTTTTGTAGGGGTTCTCACCCATTGGCATATGAGAAATATACTGCATCTCATGAAGGGCGAGGCCTATCTCTCCACGAGGGGTAATGAAAGTACCAGTCGAATTATTGTACCTCTCTACCAGGGCTAAAAAAACATATTAGAGTTGGTATGAATGCCACAAGAAGTAGTCAAAATGGGTTCATAAGATCCAACTCAAGCAACTTGTCCCTAAAGTTGTTCAAGACCCATACTGAAAGTCGGTTCCAGCATTTGATTTCTGGATTCATCAAACATGTCAGCCGCATATTCGGAGTCGGATACCTTCCTACGGCTTTAGCAAATACGTTCGCAAAGAAAGGTATTCTGACTGGAATCATCATAGACGAATCCTCAGCTGGCACACAACTTGGTCTTAAGCCTCTCATGTGGGTGCTATGTCTCTCTGAGGAACTGAAGAAAATGTTCCTCCTCTGAGGCCCTACTCTGTGACATAACCTTCCAACCCTAGCCTGTTGGAAAGGAGTCAGATCCTATGCCATATTTCATGGATGGCTGGCATGAGCATAATGGGATAGAGATAGATGTCTCGTCATATTGGTGAGATACATTAATCTATCTCCACTCTGATAAACTCACTTTTTCTGTTTTGACTTGGGCTGAGAGTCATTTTCAATAGCTTCGCCAAATAATAAGGTTGGTTTCTTGTGGGGAACCTGATATAAACTTATGAAGGGTTCACCATTCATCAGACTTAGTAGAGTCCTATTATCTTAGGACTCTAGTAGAGGTCTCCTAGTAGTAGGAAGGTTATATTGAGGAAAGAAGACGTGAGATAAATCTTCCTGATACTCTGATACTCGGAAAGCAGAGGCCAGTATCTCTGCATGAGGATCTTCTCTGAGGTCAACTGCAAGAGAAGAAACAAAGTTCAAGATCATGAAAGATTATTTCAAATTTTGCACAAAATCTTCACAAATATGACAATCTCTAAAAATTTGCGCATATAGTACAAATTGTGCAACAGCCTCTGAATGGCGCATAACAAAATCCTAAGTTTGTGCCATATGACAATCTTATTATTATTTGTGCATGAAGCATGACAAGTCCTTAAAATTGTGCATACAGAACAACAGTTCTTAGATTGTGCATGTAGTGCAGCAGTCCATAATTTGTGTAAATTATAGTTCAAAATTTGTGCATATGACAGTTCAAGATTTATGCATATGATAATTATTAATTTTGTGTGTGTAAGTTTTTTGCACGCAGTGCACTTTATATAGACAAAGAGTGCGCGGTATGCTTTGGCCAGCACTCTGAAAAAGGTGGCCCTATTTGTGAAATTGTGCAGCACCAACAAGCACTCTAAAAGAGGTAGTTGACACTAGCTTTTTAGTGATGCCATCGAATGGTGCTCAGCCTACTGTTCATCATCTTCTCTGATGATCACCTTCAAGTGCTGGGCTTGCCTCTTCAGCTCTTGCCGATGGGGGCGTGTACTGTGGCACCCTCAATGGTGACATAAACGGCGAAGCTCCGGCAACTTCTTTGCCCTTGTCAGCGGCCGACTTCTTTGGGGCCATTATCGATGGAGATCGAAAACTTTTGAAAGTGGAGGGGAGGAAGATGAAGAGCTCGAGAAGAAGTTTTTGAGTAAAAAAATTTTCTCTCTTCTCTCAGATATTTATACCCAAACTTGAAGTGTAACGGCTGCACAAATTGCACGTGAAATTCGGGGTCGGTTAAGCTTCTGTAGTGCGCCAAACGCGTGAAGTTGCTTCTTATTCAAAGTATTTCAAATTTTAAAAATTTTTAAAATTAAAAACTTTGAAGGGGATCTTGTAGAAGATAAAAATTGCTACAAAGAACATATTACGCTGGACAAATGCGCTCAGAGTCAAATGGCACTCAGAAATAAATGCCTCTCAGAAAACAAATGGCGCTAATAAGTAAATGGCTCTCACAGACGAATGGCGCGTGATCCCACGTGGCAAGCTTCCTCAGGAAGCTAAAGCACTTGTCATAATGACTGACAATACGTCAGTCGAGGAAAAAAATTTCGAATCCCGAGCGCGCGGCGCTCGAGAAGATTGTGTCAAATCTTGTCATAATGACTAACATCTCCCTCACACTATTTATCATTTGGCATGAGGTAATCACTTCCTACATATTCTATTTAAAGCAGTGGTGCCAATCAGCAAATTACGCCAAGCGCCACTTATCAGTCGGTGCTATTTGATTAATTTTCATCCAGAAGCAATTAGATGACATGGCGCACATGCTACTAATCTCGATGAACGTGCACGTGATACTGTCCACGACCAAGTGCATCTCTCTCACAGAATGCTACGCATCCCAAGCAGTTAAACCAACCGTTCACGCAAATCGATGATGGCACGCCAATTGCAAGTATGCGCCAATCAGGGTAACTGTCTGACAGTTATCTCAATACTCTATAAATAGAGTTCCAAATCATATCTCAAGAATCACTAATGATCATAATCTCCTGACCAAGTTGCTGCAGCACTCTCTAAAGGCTTCCTTCTTCGATATTGCGTCATCCAAGGGATAAAGTGATCGTCTTCTGATTAGATTCCTAAACTTGTACTTCCCTATAATCAAATTGTACTTTTGTACTCTTCTTTATTAGTTTGTAAACTAGTTTTCTTGGAAAACTTTTGTTTTCACAAACAGAGGCCAACCCGAAAAGATTAAGCAGCCTGCTTCTGAAGCCCATGAGTTTTCTCCTCCATCTGTTACCCCGACTGTTACCCTGGATGGTGCCCAGTTACTTAGAACTGGATGGTGCCCAGTCACTTAGAATTTTCTAAGGGATCATCGACTCCCAGAGAGAGAAAGCCAAGACCTTCCAACCAGTATTGCATATGTCTTCCGTACTCGAGAGGTTCTACTCCACCAATATATATCGTAAGGCAACTCTAGAGAAGGGGTGAATAAAGTGCAACAAAAAAATTATCCTCTATTTAAAAAATTAAAGGAACAATACTAACTAATAAAATAATAAGAATATATATGAAAGTTAAAAGTAGAGAGTTCAGAGAGAGCAAACGTAAACACCGAGGTTTATACTGGTTTTTCTCTAAAAAAAAACTAGTCAGTCTCGAGAACTCTAGCTCGATGTAAATCCATTATAAAGTGAAACACAAGCTTCAATCCGAAGCCCTTGCTACTTCTTACAAACTCGTGCTTTTGATCCGAAGCGCATGACTACTTCAACTTCAAGCTTTTGATAAAGCTTACTTAGATTTTTTTCAAGTTTGTACAACTCTCAGAAACAAACTTCTAGCAGAGGTTGTACTTCCCCGATTAGGAGCATAAAAAGTTATTTTTGAGTAGGTGAGAATATTAAGGCTCAAAAGAGTAGATGAAAAAGTGAATAAGTGATAAATGAGTGATTAGAAATGGAGAAAAGCTCATCTATTTATAGGTTTTTATGAGACAGAGTTTGGGCCAAGTTTGGTCTTCTAACGTTCAAAAAAATGATCGTTGTAAGCCGAGTCACTAGGAGAGTAGGCTAACTTGTGTTTTTGTTTTAGGTAACCAAATTCGGTGCTAGTCGAACAAAACTCGGTCATAGTTCATGCAGAATTGGGTAACAAAATTCGGTGCTTTGTTGGAAGTTGCTTGGTCATCTTCGTCGTCGCTATCACTAGCTATCTATCTATTAAGCTCATCAAAAGTGACATTCATATATTCTTCTAAAATCGTAGATTGCTTATTAAAAAATTTAAAATTGTTAATCTTAGTAGCATAACAAAGGAAAATTCTTTCATCTGTCTTAGAGTTAAACTTTTCCAAGTTATCCTTGATTTTCAAGATGAAACATCTACATCCAAAAACTTTGAAATATGAAATATTTGGAGTTCTATTCAAACAAAGCTCATAGGGCGACTATTTTGATATCGGTCGAATTAGAGCCCTATTTAAGATATGGCATGTTGTATTTACAGCTTCAGCCCAAAATATTTTGAAGACCATATTGGTTTAGCATAACTCTGGCAATATCACCAAGAGTTTTGTTCTTCCATTCCATAACTCCATTCTGTTAAAGAGTTATATGACAAGAGAATTCATGACTAAACTATTGGACTCACAAAAATATTTGAAATCAGCATTTTTGAATTTGCCTCCATGATCACTTCGAATACGAGTAATCATGTAACTTTTTTTGTTTTGAACCTTTTTACAAAAAGTCATAAATTCATAGAAAGCTTTATTCTTATTAGCAAGAAAATAAGCCCAAGTATATCTCAAAAAATCATCAACTATAACACATGCATATAGTCTACCACCAAGACTGTCGATTCTAGTAGGTCCAAAAAGATCCATATGCAATACTTGAAGAGGTCTAGAGGTACTTACAATATTTATTGATTTGAAGGACGATATAGTTGCCTTGTTCTTTTCATACTCGGCACAGATTATATCATTTTTTAAGTTTATTTTGGGTAAGTCTCTTACCAGTTTCTTTGAGGATAATCTTGCTATTATGTCCATATTAGCATGTCCTAAACGCATATGCCATATCAAGTTTTTGTCTTTATTGGCATATAGGCATCTTCGTGCATCATTATTATCTTCTAAAAGATAGAAAACATAAATATTATTCTTCCTCATACCATTATATATAACATCTCTAGATTGTCTATCACAAAAGGAATATTTTTTTCACAAAATTAATGTCATAACAATTGTTAGCTAGATGACTCATGTTGAGTAGGTTATGTTTTAATTCTGTTAATAGACATATATCCTTTATTACAGGAAAGTGAGGAACACCTACATTACCATTTCCAATAATGTAACCTTTAAGATCATTTTCAAAGGAGATGTACCCTTCTTTCTTCATCGTAGTATACAAATAAGGATGCATCACCAGTCATATGACATAAGCATCCACTATCGAGAATCTACTTGCTCTTAATGTGCAAAGATTGTTCCACCTACAGTACGAATAGATGTGACCTTTGGTACCCATTTCTTTAATGGTCTTGAACTGTTAGACTTTGGCACCCATGCAAATATATTCAAATCAACTAATCTCTTAACCTTCATTGTCATGAGATGTCCTTTCAGACCATAACAATGGCAAGTTACAATGGTGCTAGTGCTTGATGAAACATAATAAATGGGTGACTGTGGAGCAATGTGGCATGTTTTGCGTGGATATTTATAAAAGAAAGCATAGTTATGAGTAGACTATTTCTTAACAACTTTCTTTGGTTGTTTCTTGTGTTGTTTTACGTTTGCTTGTTTAGTGGAAGACTGAGCTATAGGTTGTAATACATGCTTTCCCGTCAAATCTCTAGCCTTTTAGAGATTGTGCAAGCCTCATTATACATAGCAGGGAGTGAGTCTATTCTTTGTGTAGCAATATTATTCTTTTTTTCTCTATTTCATAAACTTCATTAAGTTTAGCATATTCTTGTGTCATCTTATTAATGTTTTTTTAGCATCATGCAAACTCGGCTTAATCATGGATAGCTCATTTGTGTCACTAATAGTGGAAGTCTCTCTTATTTTATTTAATAGAGAGAACAACCTCTCATTCTCAAGCTAATCTACCTTAATCTCTTTCCTAGACGTATAATACATATCTAATACTTTTTTGTGTTCTTGTAACAGATCACTGAAAGCATCAGATCAAAAGTAAAGTCCTTGTATAAAGGATGATGGGTTACCTGATAGCGAAAGCCATTAAACAGGCATTTGCACCATCTCGGGGATTTTCTTCCTCTTCGGATTCACTAGCTTCACTCTAGTGCCATATGATTGTGTTAGCATATTTGCATGAGGTTGATCTTTTGCTTAAGCGTTCATAACGATTCCCTTTTTGGCAGTTGGGCAGTCCTTCTTTTATTGCATGTCTTCTTACAACCATAGCACACTGGATCTTCCTCATTGATGTCTTGGTAATACTTCTTCTTTAGGCTTGATCTTTCAAACCTTAAGAATTTCTTGAAGTTTTTGCCCATTAGTGCTTGTTCATCACCTTCAGAATCTTCATCTTCAGTATCATCGGTGGAGACCTTTTTTCTGATGGCTCAAAAGGCTATGGTCTTCTCCTTGGGAGTTGATTCTTCAAAATATTTGAGATCCAACTCATGAGTCATAAGCTTTTTCATAGGTACCTCAAGAGTCATTTTGGTGAGATCATTCCCTTTAACAATTGCAGTGGACATGGGGTTCCACTTCTTTGTCAGTCCTTTGAGCACCTTGTGAAGCTTCTTATAATTGTTGTAATTTTTACCAAGATAAGAAAGAGGATTAACAATATCAAGAAATCTTATAAACATTTGAGTAATACTCTCATAGGGCTTCATCTTGGATGCTTTGTATTCTTGCGTAAGCTGCTAATCTTTAACTCCTTCCCTTGAGAGGTTCTTTCGTGAGTGACCTCAAGAAGTTTCTATACTTCATGTGAAGTGGCAAGTAGATACTCTATTGAATCTTGTTCTGTCTACAACACAAAATAACGTATTAATGCCTCTTGCATCAAGGCTAGCTTATTTCTTTTCTAAGTCATTGGGTTTCTCTATAAGATTTTTATCAATAACATTCCTGGCTAGCTTTCATCTATAACTATTGAATAGAGGTCAAAATCCAGAGACTTCAAATAAATGCTTATTTGTGTTTTCCAGTAAGTGTAGTTGGTTCCACCAGATAGGGGTGGCCTATTTATGGATTTTCTTTCTCCAGTAAAGATGGATTTCACATATGTCACATGTATAATCTCTTAGGGTGCAAGACCTTTCAAGAGAAACGTTTTATGGTACCACCTGCAGATCGTAAGGCAATACTAGAGGGGGGTAAAAGAGTGCAGCAGAATAATTATCCTCGATTTAAAAATGAAAGGCACAATACCAACTAATAAAATAATAAGCACAAATATGAAAATTGAAAGTAGAGAGTTCAAAGAGAGAGAAATGCAATCATCAAGACTTATAGTGGTTTCTCTTTGAGGGGACTAGTCCAGTCTTGAGAACTCTAGCTCAATATTGAATCCACTATAAAGTGAAACACAAGCTTTGATCCGAAGCACTTGTGAATTCTTACAGACTCATGCTTTTGATCTGAAGCGCACAACTACTTCAACTTCAAGCTTTTGAGAAAAGGTTACTTAGATTTTTCCAAGTTTATACACCTCTTAAAACAAACTTCTAGCCGATATTGTACTTCTTCGATTAGGAGTACAGAAAGTTGTTTTTTGAGTAGGTAAGAAGTTTAAGGCTCAAAGGAGTAGATAAGAAAGTGAATAAGTGATTTAGTGAATGAGTGATTAGAAATGGAGAAAAGCTCATCTATTTATAGGCTTTTATGAGACAGAATTCGGGCCGAGTTCGGTCTTCAAACGTTCAAAAAAATTGACTGTTGTAAACTGAGTCACCAGGAGATGAGGCTGACTAGGGTTTCTTTTTTGGGTAACCGAATTCAGTGCAGGCAGAACTCGGCCCGAGTTCGATTTTTCAATTTCCAGAAAGTTTTTGTTTTGATTTGTGGCTTGTTTGGGTTTGGACTTGAAATAGGTTTTAGGATTGGATTCGAGTTAGAAAAAAATGATAGGTTTGGGTAGGCTTTTTAAGTGGACTTGAGTGCTATAAAAATCGTTGAAGTGCAATACGACTCACAATAAGTCCTAGACTAAATTAAGAGAAAAATACATAAACAAGTAAAAAATGAATCTGACTTCTTTGTGATGTAGCATCATGTAAGTAGCCTTATGTTTGCCCATGTTGCGTTGTATCGAACAGTAGTTTTGTTAATTATCAAAATCGGATTGACCATGACCAATAGGTCGACAATCTCCACCCAAGCTAGGGAAGGCTTCAGACTTTAAGAACCGTGGATTCTTAGACTTCTACGGCACCGAAGTAATTCTCTACGCTGATGAGTGGATAGAGAATGCCAAATGTCTCCTGAAGATCGCTCGAGTTTCCGATGATCTCAAGATTTGGGCCACTAGCATGCAGTTATTCGACATTGCTAGGACTTGGTATAGAGACGAGCAACGACTGTCTTCTCTAGGACATACATGAAAGGACATCAAAGAGTTGTTCAAAAAGAAGTTTGATTTTGAGGTTGCTCGAGAAGCCCTTGAGAGTCAGTTCAAGAGGCTGGAGCAAGGCAGTCTCACAGTCAACGAGTATACTACAGAGTTCAGCAAATGAAGCCACTTTACAGAATACATGGTTCGTACCTATGAAGACCGGGGTCGTAGGTTCAAGTAGGGTTTATCCCGAGAGATTCTCCTAGATGCCACCACTAGCCAAGCTCGCACCTATGAGGAGATATTGAGTGTAGCACAAGGTGTTGAAATCGATATGGAGCCTAGACCTAAAAGGGGTCGTATGGAGACAATGATCCTAATCCTGGACTGTCAAAGTGCCACCATGGTTAGCAAAAGATTTTTGAGGATCAGACCTAGATCCATCAGCAGGGGATCTTCCCAAGGCGAGCTCTTGTCCAGCAGTTGAGGCAATATCAGGTTACTTGCAACTATTAAAAAAGACTGGGTCACAAATGGGAGAATTATAGAAAAAGAGCCAGGCAATGCTTTCATTGTGGTTCTAGAGAGCATCGAGTCAAGGGATGTCTGTAGAAGAAGGTTGAGGAGTAGCACTAGAGTAGATCTAATGAATTTTGATAGAGATGTCCTAGTTTGCCATTTCAAAGTGGATTTGTAAATGGAAATTTGAGAGTATGTCTTTAGAATAATAGTCAATTAGACCTTGTAGTAGTTTCTTAGTAGTGTGAGATAAACCCTTGTAGTTTTCTAGTTTTCATTTCTTTGTAATTATTGTTTGATTTTCTCAATAAAAGCATATTACTATATTTTGATTTCGTTCCACTAGATTTTGATTTTATTCATAATCATACCTAGTTTTTGGTTCTATTAATCGTGCCTAAATTTTAATTTTCAATCGTACCTAGATGATATTATTAAGTATTGGATCGTGCCAAAACGATTTTGTCTAGCTTTCGATCATTGTTCGTGCCTAAATGATTTTGATTCCATTTTGAGCGTGCTTAGACTTTGATTATTCTTAGTCACGCCATTTAAAAGTTTGATGACAAAATTTTCCTAAGGTGGGCAGATATGTAACCCCATGTTCCGAATTTTACTATATTATTTTTTTCTAATTCCTAATTATTATTTTAGGCATTATTATTATTTTTAGTAAATATAGGAAGGAGTGGCAATTTAGAAATTTTTGGAAGTGGAATGGCAATTTTGTAATTTGCAAAGAGAGGGTGGCAAGTTTAATAAATAGTTAGCCATGATTAAGGTAGGAACCTTCTAGAAATACTTAATTAAGCATGCTTAGCTTAATTATGTGATTAGTTAAAGCCTAGAAAATATTCCTTATAATCTAGCATCTTCCTAAAATATCCTCAGGAATATTCCTAGAATATTTTCTCATAATCCATGTGCTACTTAGTTTCCAGATTATCTTCATAATCCTATCAATAGCCCTTCATTGCTATTAATGATCATTTAATTCTAAGCCCAAGCCCTGAAGCCTAAACCCATTTGCAGAGCTCAAATCATTAATTTATTTCCTTTGTTTCCAATTTGTGTCCATGTTCACCAAAGCTCCATGTCAAGCCGTGTCGTCCTTGGGTCCGACCTAGGTGTCCATTTTTATTTCATTGATTAATTTTCCATTACATTTAAAATTTTGTTTCGTGTGCGATACAACACGTCCCAATTCCCAAAACCTACAAAAAACCCCTAAAACTAAATTCTCGAGTCTTGTGCCCCTGTGTCCCAAGGACACGGGCACACCCAAACCGCGACCAGCTACCGCTAGCTTTTCCTGTAATGCTTGTATCCCTACCATCAACCTGCGCCTGGTCGATCGAAACTACCCTCGTCAAGGCAGCCATCTCCAGCACCGATTGACCGTCGTCGTTCAGGATTCTCATGGACCCAGTAGTTATCATATCTCGGGATCGAAATGTGACCAGCCAAAGATTTTAGAGAATGTCAGTACCCCGAGATATGATAACGATTGTCTAGAAGACAAGTTGGTGGATTTTATCATGCCACTGACAACTCCAAAGTTCAAATAAGTCCTATCTTAATCTAATCAACATAAGAAAAAATAAAAAGTAAATCACATATGAGATGTTTAAGGCATCCCAAACACAAATATATACATAATCGTGAGAGCTGACAGAAAAGATACATCAACTGAATAAACAAAAGGTACATATAGATTTACCTTAAGGAATTCAATTGAAAGCTTCGACTGTAAAGGAGTGTTGTTCTGTGTCGTCTTTCAGTTCGTGTCCACGTGGTATTCATCGTGCATCGTCAGAGCATAGGAACCGTTGGATGACTCCTTGAGGCAAGTCACTTCATCGTGTATCTTTCGAGCAAAGGAACTCACTGAGGCAAAGGAATTCCTTGAGGCAGAGCACCGTGCAAAGGCATCCTTCTTCATCATGGAACATGTCGAAGAAATAAACTCCTAGCGGGCGCTTCGACAGAGCGTGGAACGATAATAAATCCAAACCCATGCACATCTCAGTCTTCTAAAGGACTTCACCATCGTGCATCGTCGGACTCATGGAACACGTAGAAGAAATAAACTTCTGGCTGCAAAGGAACACTGTGCATAGTCTGAGCCAATCAACGTGTGGGCGCTTCGACAGAGTGTGGGTTGGCAATAAATCCAAACCCAGGCACATCTCAGTCTTCTGAAGGACTTCACCACCAAAGCTTCTTCGAACGAGGAGATCGACAACCAAGAGGAAAGCGTTTTGCCAAGGCGGAGGATCGGTAGAGTCCATCTCCACAAGAAAAGCTAAGTGAGACGAGAAAAACTCTCTCTATACTGCTGCCATTTATAGGCATGGAACAACTCGGACTCATGCGCCAAAAAGGCAGGCACTTCGAATTCAATTCAATTAATTTCCATCAATACCAATGCATCTGCCCCTTCTCAAGTAAAGCTAAGTAAGACTAGAACAAACTCTTCAAACTACTGCCATTTATATGCCATTAATACCAATGAATCTGCCCCTTCGAATTCTGCCAACTTTGATACCCCCTACTGTATCAAAGTTTTTTTCTTGATACAGTAGGGGGTATCAAAGTTTTGATACCCCCTATGTATGACATGTGGGCCCTTCCTGCTTTACAAAATGTGTACCCATATATATATACACATAAATTTTAAGAGGGCCCACATGTCATACATAGGGGGTATCAAAAATTTGATACCCCCTACTGTATCAAAATTTTGATACCCCCTATGTATGACATGTGGTCCCCTCTTGCTTTGTAAAATGTGTAAACATATATATATACACATAAATTTTGAGATGGCCTACATGTCATACATAGGGGGTATCAAAACTTTGATACCCCCTACTGTATCAAAGTTTCTCTCCTGTATCAAAGATTTTTCCCTTTTAAATAGGCCCCATACATAACTTACAAAAAAAGTATAAATAAAATAAAATTTTGTTATAGTCAAGATTTGAACCAATGACCTCTTAAATACAAGTCTAGCATTGTAACCACGACACCACAATAGCATTCTCCATGTTTTATTAAACGGAGAATAGAATTCTCCGTTTTGAATTACACGGAGAATAGCATTCCCGGTGTTAAAAACACATTAGAATGTTCATTCTCCGTGTTTTATTAAACGGAGAATAGAATTCTCCGTTTTGAATTACACGGAGAATAGTATTCCCAGTGTTAAAAAGTAAAAACACATTAGAATGTTCATTCTCCATTTTAATTTGAAACGGAGAATGATATTCTCCGTTTCATTTGTAACGGAGAATTATATTCTCCGTTTTGAACTGCACGGAGAATGCCGTTCCCAGTATTAAAACGATTGAGGATTCTATTCGTCGTTTAATTTGGAACGGAGAACGACATTCTCCGTTTAATTTGAAACGGAGAATAAGATTCCCAGTGTTAAAAACATATTAGATTGTTCATTCTCGGTTTTAATTTGAAACGGAGAATGATATTCTTTGTGTCATTTGAAACGGAGAATGATATTTTTCGTTTTGAACTGCACGGAGAACATATTTTCTCCATTTTTGATATTCTCCGTTTTGAACTTGGAATTTGATATTCTCCATTTTTATCTAATTGTCTTCTCAAACTTTTGTATTGGAAAAAATATTTTTTATCTAATTGCCTCGTGTGAATGATATCTTGCCACATAAGAAAGACATTGTCTTAAGTCAACGACGTTTCATTTTATTCCATTTGCTCTTTGTCCCTATTTCGCTTTCGTACTTTACAATTACGAAAATCGTAACCCGATTTTTTACAAACTCTACATACTCTAGGCTTCGGGATAGGCTGACTTTCTGTAGGCTGGCTTGATTTCCCTTGAGAAGGTCTTTCTTTTGTGGCTACCGGATTTGGCTCTTTTAAAGCTTCATGCACTCCATGAACTGCATCAGCTACCATTTGTTCTTCTTCACCAATATCGGTCACCATTTCTTTCAACTCCATCGAAACAGACGACATCAACTCCGTTCCCCTCTCTTGAATTTTGCTTGATTTTTTACAATAGTATGTAAACAGATTAACTTGTTCATGAATACCACCATACCTTCTGCTCACAATACTGTCTGGGTGGATGAATCTTCTTTCTGAGCCAGGTCCGGAGAGATAACTCTCTTTGCAATCCTTGAGCCAACGAGATTTTATCAAGTTCTTTTGAATATCTCCAATTTGTAAACTCTTCATTGCTGAAAAAATTTGCCTACAAGGAATCCCCTTGGTCTCCATCCACAAGCATTCATAATTTATGATTTTGTCGACCGGATCAAATGTAACCTTCCGGTTGACACTGTTTGGCGACATATACTTTTGGACAGTGCAAACTTCTGACTCTCTTATGATGTGATGATGGAGAACAGTATATGCATCAGAACGGGTGATTTCCTTTCTTACATCTAAAAATACCGTTTTAGTGTAAATTACGACAAATTTACCTTCTATTACGGCCATGCTAGTTTGATTCACAACTGGTATTGAGAGTTTATCATTGACATGCTTACCCATCTGGCCGTAACGTAAGGCCGCCAAAGCGTAGTCACAATTTTGAAGGGCCTTCCATAGTGGCAGCTTCTCATTCAAAAACCTTTTCAGAAATGCGTTCATAGATTCACATCTATTTATTGCAGTAGAACCGCCAAAATAATTTCCGCGTAGGAATGTGTCCGCCATCGCTCCCTCGTTCTGTACAATGTAGTGGTCCACTCATTGTTCTCTACATTATAATCTGTTAGCATCTGCTGCCAACGGTTTTCAAATTTATCGACCGAATAATACCTGTTTAGAAAACATGGACAGTAACTAAAGTTGTGATATTGTAACAACAACATACTTCAAAGTAAAGCAGCAAGTGTACGATGTACCTTTTAATCAGAAGACTCAGTTTATTGTGAAAACCCTCTCGGTGTACATGTTTGGCAGCATTGTTTAGGATATGCCATGAGCACGTTCGATGAACTATGCTGGGCATTAAATCCTCAATTGCTTTATTCATAGATCTGCAACCATCCGTGAGAATTGTCACTAGTAATTTGCCATTCATACACTCTAGGAATTTTTCTAGAACCCAAGAATATGTCTCTGCAGTCTCATTATGGATCATTGCAAACCCAAACACACAAGTCATCGCATGATTGTTTGTACCCACTAGAACCACCAATGGCATTTAACTTCTATTTGTTTTATATGTAGAATCGAATGCTAGTGAATCTCCAAATAATTCGTAATCGAATCGACATGCACCGTCAGCCCAAAAGAGATGGGTCAATCTGGAATCTTCGTCTACCTTGTACGCGTAGAAGAAATCTGGGTCACTGCCCTCCTTAGATTGAAGAAATGTAAGTGTTGTCGTAGCATGAACCCGTCTAGTGCTCTACTATCTTGAGCTAGAGCGTTGTATAAATCCTTTCTCGTCCATCCAACATTATCCCAGCCACCTTTCTTCTGGACAATTAAATTCCATATCTGTCCAGACCCCATACCTGATTGCTTCATAAGCTTAATTTCTTCCAACTCTGCGGATGATATTATACGATGGGATCTCAAAAAAATTGTTTCATAATCATTCGCCAGGTTATGGTTGTGATGTACATGAAATTTTTTGACGGACCACATCTTTGTTTTATGGGTGTACCCAATACGAAAAATTGCTTTACAACCACTTCTGCTTTCACTTCTTGGCTCACGAACCCTGTTTGGAGCTTCCTTATATTTCTTGTGTCTGAATCCCGCATTCGAACAACACCAACTATGGACCATCACCATCCCAGATTTGTTTTTCTTTACCTCGTTCTTTCTAATACTAAAACCATATGCTTTTGAATATATCCGGTAGAATGTCTCTGCTTCTTCAATAGAGTTAAACTGCAGACTGACAATATCTTCTTCTAAGAGCTGTTTTGGATCTTTGTTAATGTTGGCAGACTGCAATAATTTTTTTTATCGTCACTGCATCGAAATCCAATGGAGATTCACCGTCGTCCCTAAGAACAGAATAAAACAAAATAAACATGAGAAATAGATGTAAAAATATAATGTATTTCTTAAATCCATTAGAAAGGGTGATGCGAAATAACATTTCGTTGTTTGTGTTGATGTCATCGTCGTTATGATGCATTCTTCCATCATTTTCTTCATCTTGTTCTTTACTGTCTCCTAAGTTAACATCTTCCAAACTTTGCTCATCATCCAAATCATCTGACAGTCCTCTTGAAAGGAAGCTTTCTTTATCGACAAAATCTTCCACACGTTCATCACTTTCTCCATGTGACGTCGACATTGAAGAAAATAGAGTGTGTTAGAAACCAGCAGAAGAAACGAAGGACAAGAAACAATACAAGAAGAAAGAGTAATGCTATATTCGTACCTCCAAATTATCCCTCTAATATATAGCCCTCCCATCTGATGTGGCATGTTAAATAATAGTGTGTGTCATCTGACATAACTGATGACATAGCAAATTTTAATCCAAAAGGTTAACTACCCAATTTTCTCCATAATAATTTAACGCTAATATCAATGTTAATTTAATATTAAAATTAATTTATGTTAATATTAATGTTAAGGTTAATGTTAATATTAATATTATTGTTAATATTAATGATAATATTAATATTAATGTTAATGTTAATGTTAATATTAACTTTAATGTTAATTTTTATTTTTAGTTTTATTTAAAAAAAAATTGCCGCGTCAGCTGCCAGATCAACATATCACGTCAGCTGCCACGTAAGGATGGACAGTTTGAAAGTACAATTTGGAGGTACAAAAAGCATTATTCAGGAAGAAACAACTTCCAGCAAGGCAACAACACAACCTTTTCGTCTTCCTTGTAACTCCGCCACGTAGCCCTCTTTTGATGGCTCATAAAAAATCTTGAGTGATTCTGGAAGCAAGCATAATTTTAAGGAAACAACTTCCAACAAAACAACTTTCTCGTCTTCTGGGTACATGTATTATTAAATTGTGTAGCTAATAACGCATGAGGAAGCATGCAACAGCAATCTCCACGTGGCCCTCTTATATGGGATAACGCATGCAGCAGCATTTAATGCTGCGAAACCCTATTGTCTTGTTATGTGTTGTGTATCCTATGTAGCATGAGATAAAAGACAATAACTTGCATAGGCGGCTATATTCACAAATGACAATAAGTTTAAAAAGTCATCTCCAATGCAAAAAAGTATTGAGAAGACAATACAAAGTAATTTTTTACGACTTCCAAGACAAATTTTACTCTTCTAATGATATGGTATCAATGTTTATTATTAAATTGTGTAGGATAACGCATGCAGAGCATTTAATGCTACGGGATCTGTTGTATAAGGAACACAACTTGTGATAGAGAACCCGAGAGAGAGAGAGAGAGAGAGAGAGAGAGAGAAAGAGAGAGTGTGGGAGATGACTAGATTTTAAACTTAAAATTCAATTTTTGGTTATCATTACTAATAACTAGTTTGCACGTACGAGTTTAGACGAACACTAACCGAGTCCCGAGCAACGTGACATCAGCTAGCTAGGTTTCTAATACCGTGTCATTCCTGTTAATTTAAAATTTACAATATTATTGAAACTAATATTAATACTAAAATTTAAAATAGTTTTTGATTTAACATTTACTTAAAACTAGTTAAAGTTAAAATTGTATTCTTTTTTATTTAAAATGTAATTGGAAGCACCGTCCCGTGTCACATGCATTTGTTAAGCAGTGAAAGGGTGTGAAGGCCACTGGTAATGTCAAGCCATCACGGACTATAGCTGGGTTAGACGACGACGATTTTGCTGCGGGCCGAATCGGTCCCTTGGCCTAGGAATGGATTGGTTGAAGGAGCAATACACAAGAATAGACTGCCATATTGGCAGGATTATTTTTGTTATTCCCGGTGAGGCAGAGTTTTCATTTTCCGATGAGGCAGAGTTTTTACCATCGACTTGATTCCAGGGACGGCACCAGGACCGGAGAGAGTCTACAGGATGGCACCTTCAAAGTTAGAAATCTTATACAATATGATTGAAGAACTCAGAACCAAAGGATTCATTCGTGCTAGTGGATCGCCTTGGGGAGCACCGATGCTTCTTGTGAAGAAGAAGGATGGTACGTCAAGATTATGTGTTGATTATCGTACATTGATGACTTATTTGATCAGCTCAAGGGAGCGGCTGTATTCCCGAATATTGACTTACGGTCATGAGGGTACCAACAGATCAGAGTCAGAGAGAACGTCATCCAGAAGACATCATTCAGATCGAGGTATGGACATTGGAATTTCCTTGTTATGCCATTTGGAGCGACCAGTGTGCCAGCCGTATTCATGGACCCCATGAATCGTATCTTCATGCACTATTTGGATCAGTTCGTGATAGTGTTCATAGACGACATCTTAGTCTATAGCTGTAGTGCCCTATCCCTATATCGTGCCCCGTACTCCGTCTACGGGGTGCGCGAGAAAGGAACACTATCGCTATCGATTCGGTCGGGACCGATAGGTCGGGATCGATTGACTCGATCGAACGGGAACGGTTAAATTAAGATCCATTCTCTCGCCTGAAGTAAACTCAAGGTGAGTGGCTGACCCTCCTCTTCTTGACCCCCTTCCTAGGTAAATCGATAATGTTGTTGCGAATGAAAGGATAAATGCAAGGGCACAAACACGAGAAAGGGATTAAGTTTTCAAAGATAATGTAGGCTATGTCTTATTAACTAAAAGGAAAATATATCTTCGCACGGTTATGGACAACTTGTCGACAAGGCGGTAGTTTCCTCGATCAGCAACCCGGGGCCACGGGACCGTTTCGACCTAGGAGAAAATAGGGTATAGTCATGCATAAGGTTTCAGCACAGGTTCAACGGGGACTTACATCGGAGCTAGCTACTTGCGTTGAAAGGACCCCGATTAACAAAGCTATACGTCCAGGATGGCTTGTGATGCTAGTGACGTCGAAGAGGGACGAGGCGAAGGAGGTCAGCCACTCGCCTTGGACTTGCTTCAAACGATCGACTGGTTGGCTGCGCTGACGTCGCCTATGCGATCACCTGCAACCCACTGAATATAGGACTTGGTTCCAGAGAAGCCATTCCATAACGTGGAATGGATCTTAATTCAACCGTTTCCGTTCGATCGACCCGGCCGATTCCGACCTATCGGTCCTAACCGAATCGGTAACGACATTGTTCCTTTCTTGCGCACCCTATTACGACCCGCACCCGGAGTAAGGGCATGAGTGCGTGACAGCTTCCCAGCCTATACCGCAGAAACGACGTAGAACGCTGTCTAGTTCTACTATCTGACAACAGTTATAATATCAAAACCTGTCGAGAACGGTCAACTCCGAATGGAGGACAAGCAATGTCAATATAATATACCCAATAAGCTATTATATTGTTGTGACCGTCCAATGTTGGTATTTATGTATGGTATTTATGGTGCACATCATCTTAATTCAACCGAGTAGTTCAAAGGAGGGAATTATGTATTGTATTTATGGTGCACATCATTAGGACGGGTTGCGACCGTCCAGTGTTATGATAAGCTATGATATCAGTAAGTTTGGGATCCTTCGGATATTGGGCTAGCATCCCGTGTCGAAGCGATCATAGTCTTACACATAAGGATGCCAAAGATGCATTACGGTGCGAAACACCGTGACCTTCATATAGATAGGGCCGGTGGGCTGAAATTAGCATTGGGTGCAGGCGCAGGGCCTGCCACCCTTATGCATATGTTTAAGTTTACGGTTGGTTGGTTGAGTGAAATGATATGATTTCTTATGTAAAGTTCTAACCTTGCAGGCTAGGCAAAATGGGACATAGATGAGGCTCGGCTTGGACGTGCCGAGGCATGGAGTCCTTATCGTTCAAAAGGAGCTACCGCATTGGCGTTCGGACTTGCGACATGGAGATGTTCAGCCAAAGACTACTTGTTGGCTATAAAGAGGCATAATGTATGGAATAATATACTCCTTTGTGAGCTAGAGAGATCATAAGCGTTGTAGCCAATTGGCATGTTAAGTTGGGCTATTCAGAGCCATTGTAACCTTCAGTTCATTATCAATAAAAGAGATTCTTGTTTGTATACTACGTTTTCCTTCCGCGGCTTATGTTATCAATTTGAGCTATAAACACTATTGTGAATCTGTTATCTTGCCTTGCACGAGCGCAACTCCATATTAAATACGGCAGCACGCCCCAGCGAGGACGATGATTCGGGTGAAAACTTGATAATGATGAAGACGGTAACTCGGTCGACAAACGTAAGTATCGAGGCACGATCGGGAAAATTTACAGTAGCATTAATATTAAATCTACATTGGCTTTTCTGTTAATTTAAAATTTACAATATAATTAAAACTAATATTACGAAAATACTATTTGCTCCAAAAAAATTTGGGTGATACCATCTTCCATTATGTGGCATATGACATGGTTGCTAACATGACAGTTGACATGACAAAATTTAACAATAAAATTAATATTAAAATTAACATTAATAGTAAATAAATAATTTAATATTAAATTAACATTAATTAATATTAACATTAATATTAACATTAATATTAATATTAATATTAATATTAACATTAACACTAACATTAACATTAGGATTAGCATTAACATTAACATTAATATTAATATTGACATTAACATTAACATTAAAAAAATTTGGGTAATTAATTTTTGGGGTTAAAATTTGCCATGTCAGCTGTTATGTCATCTGCCATGTCAGATGCCACATAATGGGAGATGGCATCACCCAAATATGTTGGGAGCCCAAACGACTAATTGCTAATATTAATACAGTGGCATTACCGTTATTTCCCAATAGATTTGTGCCTTGTTCGGTCACACCCCTCCACGAGCGGGTTACACCCCCTAAACGAGGGATTAAATAGCCTTTTCAAAAGAAGAGAACCCATCCGACTAGAGAGAAACAAAAGAAAGAAGAAGAAGAACAGTTGCAATGGAGAGGAGCAAGATCAACTGCAGCGGATGGGCCGTCATCCCTACCGAGATTCTGTCGATGATACTGGTACTGTCGGGGATGCCGGCGGACGAGGTAATGTGCAACGTGGCCCCAGTTTACCGTTCGTGGTAGAAGGCGCTCAACGGTCCCTTAGACTATTGGTCTAACGTCGACTTAGTACAGTGGTACCGGAGGACCCAGTAAACCGCTGAGATTAGTTTGACCGTAATGAAGCTCGTGGCACGCAGTGAGGGATATCTACGGTCCCTCTCCGCGTACAAGCTCGACGAAGCAGCCTTCTCTTTTGCATGTTTAAGGCCAGTGCAAAATTTTATTTGGTCTTATTCTAATACTCTATTTTTTCTATTACAAAATTTTACGTATACTTTTGTTAATTTCTATTGATGTTTTCCCATTTTTATAATACAGTGGGAAATTTCTAAGGGTGCTGCACATTTCGAAGTGCGACGTGAGTGATGAAACTTTCGTGAGACACTTGGAGTTTCTTCCTGTGCTGGAAGAACTCGACATTAGCTACTGCCTCTATATCACGTCGACTGGAATATTTTCCGCCGAAAAGTATTGCCACCGTCTGGTCAAGCTGAGTAGGAACATGCCCCCTCCGAATTTCATGCTCAGGAACATGTTCGTGCTGGACACGAAAAATAAGGTGGAGGGAAAGGCCGTGGCTGATTCGATGCCGCGTCTCGAGCACCTACATATGGGATTCGACATGTTCAATGGAGACACGCTGCGATCTATCATATGCAACTGCAAGGGTCTTCGCCTGCTCGACATACGTGGGTGCTTCAACGTGATCTTCGACGACGAACTCTAGAAAATTTGTTATTCAATACAGACGTTTAAAAAACCCTTTGATAATGTAATCCCAGTACCAGGAGAACCTGTGTACGAGTGGTATAATGATTTAGATATGTTCTATCATTCCTGGGGTGAATGGTAAAAACATTAGCATGCATGCATGCATTTTTTTATATATATTTTTCACTAGTCTACATACAAGATTTTTTTTATGAGTTCGATTCTCCATTTTGACAAAATTTTACTTTTGTCAATACTAATTTTTTACATGATTATTTTTTTTTATAAATAAAATGGACTGTGATATAATGACGCCTAAGACGGCTCACTTCTGAGATTTCAAAATTTTCCAACACAGATTTTACCATTAATACAACGTCTCAGTGTAATCATATCCAAGAGATTTCGCCATTTCCCAACACAGATTTTACCTTATTCAAAATAAATTCTGGTGGTACAAATTCCACTCATATTAGTGGTATCAGTGCCATTCACCATAATTAATGGTGATCGATACGAAAATATTGGTTTCTTTTTCACAACCCTTTAAAATCTATTTACACAGCCAAACAGCCAAACTAATTCATCTTTACGAGCCTTCAAAACCAATTTATATAGATTCAAAATAAAACTAAACAGCCAAACTATTTAAAATTCACAACCCTACAGAACAGTCCTAAATGTACCATTCTCCATCTTATATGTACCATTCTCCGTCCTACATGTATCATTCTCCGTCCTACCTCCGTCCTAAATGTACCATTCTCCGTCCTATATGGACCATTCTCCGTCCTACATGTATCATTCTCCGTCCTACATTTACCATTCTCTGTCCTAAATGTACCATTCGTCGTCCTAAATGTACAATTCTTCGTCCAAAATGTACCATACTCCGTGTTAGAGGAACGAAGAATGGCCATTAACAGCCAAACAGCCAAACTAATTCATCTTCACGAGCCTTCAAAACCAATTTATATAGATTCAAAATAAATCTAAACAGCCAAACTATTTAAAATTCACAACCCTACAAAATAGTCCTAAATGTACCATTCTCCGTCTTATATGTACCATTCTCCGTCCTACATGTATCATTCTCCGTCCTACCTCCGTCCTAAATGTACCATTCTCCGTCCTACATGTATCATTCTTCGCCCTACATTTACCATTCTCCGTCCTAAACGTACCATTCGTCGTCCTAAATGTACAATTCTCCGTCCTAGATGTACCATTCTCCGTATTAGAGGAACGAAGAATGGCCATTAACAGTCCTAAAAATTATTCCATACTAAGTTAAAAGCATATAATAGCACCCAAAAAATGTTAACAATAGAAAAATTCTACAGAACCCAAATACCAGACTCGAACCTAGGCCTTCCATGTAAAAGCTAAACAACACAACCAACTAAGCCTGGAAAGACATCAATAATGCTAAGTCTACTACCAAATGCTTACAACACTCTTACAACCTTCACCCATTGCTGACATGTAGGCCATGGCCCACATGTCAGCAATAGATGAAGGTTGTAAGAGTGTTGTAAGCATTTGGTTGTAACTGTAGCATTATATCCCCAACTTCTAATAAGGAATAGGAAGAGTCGGTTAGGAACGTGTATATATATACATAGGGGTCCCCATTCATCTGAGTAGGTTGCACATTTAACATGGCTCCAAAAAGATCATCTGGTTGGGAACCATTGCCAGAGTCTTCTTCCAGTCATCGCCGAGCCTCTTCGCATGGAGCACCCTCTGTGCCGCCTCCGGCCCATGACTGGCTGGCAGCGGCTGCGGACTTCCTGACCTCCTGCGGGTTGTCACTGGAGGTCATCGCTCGACCTCTTCATCCGGCGCCCAACTTTGAACTGTTGTCGATCACTCCGGAGGAACGGGATTCTCTGGAGAAGAGGGAAGCGTTTCACCGCCTGTGTCATAGGGCGGGTGTGCGCACCCTGTAGGACTTTGCGGAGATCCTCCGCGAGGCCAGTGAGTGCTAGACCTTTTTTTTTTTTTACAATTTTTTGTCCTCCTCTTGTATACTTCTCCGGAGAATGTTCCGGCGATGAAGCTGGGATTTAATGAAATATAATATTTTGTTAACTCAATTTGTTTTCGGCTACAATCAAACTTTTACAACCTTCTTACAACTTACACCCATTTGCTAACTATAGCATTGCTCTTTATAATTAACAAATGTTGTTACGTCAAATCCATATATCAGCGACGATATCCCCATCAATGACTTGTTACGTCATAGAATTGATTATGCTGCCAGCGTCAATCTTGCCGTTAAATCCATCTTAAATATGATTACAAAGTAAAATAGAGGACAACTTTGAGTGTTTCAATTTTACTCTTTTCAAGTACATAGTCTTCTTATTTTCAAAAATTTAATCAAATATTAGAAATATGGAAATATTCAGATTAAACTTCACATTCTTAAATATGTTGTCAATTTTTTTTAAATAAACATGTTTCCACCACATTTTTTCTGCCAAATTTTTTAATAATTTATACGGAACACATGGATATATACTAGTAATAATAGTAATAAATTTAATTTTGGAAAGTAGTTTTTAAAATTAGGGTCTCAAAATCCCAAAGATTTATGTAGTGATTTCACATGGATATATACTAGTAATAATAGTAATAAATTTAATTTTGCAAAGTAGTTTTTTAAATTTAATAGTAATAAATTCGACCGTCTTATACTAGTAATAATAGTAATAAATTTAATTTAAGACTCAAAACTATTCTAATTTTTTCTACTTCCCAAGGTCACATAAGGCGGTCGAATTTTCCTTCTACTTCTCTCAAACCCTCTTCCTTATCCCAAACCCTCTCCCAAACCCTCTTCTAATCAAAATGCCACCAAAGAAACAACGACCGTCGTCGAAGGGGAAGAATCCACAAAGGAATGCGATACAGGCCCGAAGGGCAGAACTTGTAAGGGCGGCAAAAACCAATATTATGGTCGCTAGGACAGAGGCCGAAAGGGCAGCGACGGAAGCAGCGGCGGCGGCCGCGACGATGAAGGCGGAGGCGGCAGCCAAGCCACGTGCAAAAAAGGCAAAAAACACTCATTGCTCGACAAAGACCGGAAAATCTATCTTCGATACAGAGTCGTCGGAAGACTCAACTTATGAAGATCGAAGGCGTGCTCAAACGAAGGCTAAGGTGGCAACGGATACAGAGTCATCAGCGTACTCTGTGGATTTTGAATCCTCATCAGAAGAGGAAAATGAAGAGGAAGTGCAATCATCAAATAAGTCCTAGGCTGGAGAGGAGGTAAAAAAATTTAAAGACTCTAAAACTAAGAAGATTTACATTAAATATTTCAAGAAAAAGGCTGTTATGCCTGAAAGATCAATTAAGATGGATGATGTCGAAGATGAAGCTTTCCTGGATATATTGAAATTCTATCAATTGGAGAAACTGAACAAATCCTGTCTTGAGAAAATCTTCCAAATAATAGTAAGAGAATTTTACTCAAATCTTCCGGCTGAAATTAAAGAAAAAGAAGAGGATCAACCACTGGTATTTCTGAGAGGGAAACTGATTAGGGTAAATGCTGCTGTCATCAACAAATTTTATGGATTTGATCCAGTTCCTGAGTTTGATATGAAAGATATTGATAATGTTTCCATGAAGGATGCAATTCATGAGATTACAGGTGTTTCAATGGGTGCCAAGACCCCTCAAAATGTATACAAAGATCAATTAAAAACTTTGTATAAATTATTGCATGCCTATGTATCTCAAACACTCAACCCTACTGGACATGAGTTTTCCATCCATCCCGAGAGAGTAAAATTTCTTTATTATATGGGGATGAAAAAAAGGATGGATATAGGTTCCTACATGTTCAGTAGAATGATGCATCTCGTGGGAAAACCAACTGCAAGGACAGCTCTTCCTTTCGGAGGATTTGTATGCTCGATAGCTAATAAACATTCTGTCCCAAGCTTAGCAGGGGATGTTTATATTAAAAACAAAGGCCCCATGAGAAAACTAACCTTCACTCGAATGTTTGGAAAACGGGCAGCAGCTGCAAGCAAACCATCAATATCTGGAAAACCATCAACTTATGGAATCAAAAATACTAAGGACAGGGTTGATAATCTATACAATTTTGTTGCTGCAAACTTTGAGAATGTCTTCAAAGAGATGAAGACTATATCTAACAACCAAAAATTGATTCTGGATAAGATTAACCAGATAGAGGTTGAATTTGCTGACCAAGAATAAGATTTTTCTTCCCTCGTGAAGAAGGTAAATGGGGCTAGCCCAAACTCTTATGTAAAAATACACACTGTACACATTGACACTTTAATTCTAGCCATCACTTTTATACTTCTATTTATGTTTCTGGATGTCATTTCTACATATACAGTGAGTCCATACTGACTATAGTTTTTCTTAATCCGTCCCTCAAGGTATAGGTGAAGGATATTTTGAGAAAGAAGAAGAAGTAGGAAAAAAAAGAAACAAGAAGAAGAAGATGGAGATGGCTATGAAGATTCATCTTTTGAGTTTTGAATGTCTCCTATTTCAATTTGGAAGTAATATTTGACTTGTAATATGGTTCTGAATATTTGTTGATCATGGCGGTCAAACTAAATTTTGAGTTTGAAATATTTTAAGACTAAACTTTTCGCTTGTACTAAGTGCATAGTTCGTAATTTGTTTTGAAAATATAATATGGTCTTGAATTTAGAGTAGGTCTGATATTTATTTGGATTATTGTATTATAAATTATGCAGGTTCTATGTTGAATTACTAACGTGGATTGGGCAGATTACTGTAACGTGAATTATGCAGTTTATTGGACTTGGAATAAAGTATACTTAATTTGATTATGATTTTTTGGTTGAAGCGTTTATTTGGTTGGCAGTTGGCTTTCATAGATGATATTGATATTTTGGTGTATTCCTTTGATTTGCAGATGCCCATCACAAATTTCATGAGTCCTGGGTGCATTCCTAGGGTTTACAGGTGGCCTCATTACGGATGCATTCCTGGGATCACTAAAACTTTATTTGATTGTAATGTGTCTTGCTTTCTGTAAAAAAATTATTACATCGATGCCATCAGTATGAATTCGATGCCAGTGCCTGTTCATCCCTTGTTATTGCGGAAGCAAAATTGTAATCCTGCCTGTTTATCCCTTGTTATTGCTGAAACATAATTGTAATCCTGCCTGTTCATCCTTTGTTATTGTCATCAGTACATCGATGCCATCAGTATGAAGTCGATGCCAGTGTAATGCATAATATAATGCTGAAACATAATTGTAATCCTGCCTGTTCATCCTTCGGATTTTCTTGAAAATGATTTAATATTAAATGGATGTACTATGGTAAATGATATTAAAAATACTGTAAATATTTGGTAAAAAAATATGAGATACTTGAACATTTCCAGTCCTAAATATACCATACTTTGTTAAAAGCACAGAGAGTGTCCGTTCTCCATTTTCAAAAAATGGAGAATGGCCATTCTCCATGTTAAAGGAACGGAGAATGGCCATTCTCCTTGAGAATGGCCATTCTCCGTGTTAAAAGCAAAGAGAACGGCCATTCTCCGTCCATTCGTCGTGTTAAAAGCAAAGAGAATGGCCATTCTCCGTCCATTCGCCGTATTAAAAGCAAAGAGAATGGCCATTCTCTGTGTTAAAAGCAAAGAGAATGGCCATTCTCCGTCCAAAAAATATTCTCCTCGAAAATATTATCTTTAGAAAAGTTAAAAAATAATCCGCCCGACCTCAGAAGCAGGTTTCCTCTGTTCACCACCACCACCATGACATGTAGCTTTATTAACAAAATATTAAATTGTTAAATGAAAAATAAAATTTCTGATAATGGCATGGGCAGTAAAATTAGAGCGGCGCCGCTGGTACTTCTCCTTGTTCGAGGAGGTCTCGATGACGTCCGACGCGAAGCGGACCGATTCTTCTCGGTGCAGCTGGTACTCCTCGTTGTTCTAGGAGGGCTCGACGACGTTCGACACGATCCGAACCGATTCTTATATCCTTCTTCATCTCCGTTTCTCTTTCCACCACAACCACCAACACCCCCACCACGACGACCTGTAACCAAAAAAAAATACGAAATATTAAATTGGATAGACGAAAGAGAGAGTAAATATGAGTTAATTTAGGGTGTTCATTAAAAAAATTAAAGTGAAAAATGACCTGCTAAAGCAAGTTACCAACAGGTCAAAAGTCTAAATCAGCATTAAAAGATGTTTCTACACTATTATTCAATCCGAACCATTGGATCAACATCCAATGGTCCAAATTTTGGATGTATCGATACATCTATTTCCAGCGGATGTATTGTAGAACGACCCTATATATATATATATATATATATATATATATATGTGTGTGTGTGTGTATGTGTGTGTGTGTGTGTGTGTGTGTGTGTGTGTGTGTGTGTGATGGTTCCTAATGAATATGTATTATAACCTAATGTAACGTATATAAAATATGTACGTATATATCCATATGATGCATATATTATGTAGCCTATATATTTATAATGTGTATTATCATATTGTAAATTACATACATGATATGTATATGTGTGTGATCTATACTAAATTATATTTAGCCTATGTAATGTGTGAATGTGTGGTATAGTATATGCATGTAGCCTATAGCCTATAGCTATGGCTCATTGCCTAAGGGTATGATTGAATGCCAGTTAACATGTGTAGTTGGCTTGTATGGCCTAGAAGTGGTGTGTACTAGCTAGTATTGGCTTGTGTGACCTGGTATAGACTAATTTAGACTTGTTAGACCTAGTTTGACCATAGTTGACCTAGTTTAACTTTTAGGGTTGACCAGAGTTGACCAAGAGTTGACTTTGGCATAGATTGACCTAGATTCATCTAGAATGCATTGAATTGCATCTTGTTATCATTTTAAACTTGTTATGACTTGTGCTGTTCTGATTAGGAGCCAGACACCTCTCCTCGGACAGTATATTTCATCCGGACACTCAGATACCAGGCGAGTACATTCTCTGATCATTTCATAACTTGTTAGAATTATATTCCTGCTTTAGATTATTTTACATGATGCTGTCACATTATTATCACGGATTAGTACTATATGGATCTCTTCATGCGATGTTATCCCCTCGAGAGCATCGGGTACATTGTGTCATGTGCGTTTCACTTTCATCATGTACTTCTATGCTTTCACCATACATGTACACTCTTGTGAATCATGTACTCTCATGTTCATGGAGCCCTCATGTATATTATCATGTGCACCCTTTCATGGGCCTTCATGTGATATCATGTATAATAACATAACCTACTTAGATCCTTGTGTATTGATTGGAGAGCGGGGGAGTGCTAATAGTCATGTGAACAAATTCCATAGTAGTGTAGATCATGTAAAACTCTTTAGTATAGATCATGTGCTAATCTGTCCTGTTCATATGTACTATCATGTACTCTACATCAATGGTCACTATTAGTTCTCTATATACAGTAGCTATTTACATACAGTTCGCCTCTTTTACATCATGTACTTCCTTTCAGTTTCATGTATCTTACTCTACTGTATGTTTATATTTTCTAACCTGCTATGATCTGTTGAGATGTATTGTGCTCGCTCCTGTCCTGACTGGACCTGTTGAAAATATTACAGAGGACGAGGAGGAGGCCTGTGTGGATACCTTCTAAGGGGCAGCCCTAGACGACACTTGTGAACTGGACCCTCAAGAGGACCCAGCTCTAGCTGATGACTTTACCTCTACTGCCTAGACTAGCTTAGTTAGGCTTTATCTTACTTATGTTGTCTTGAGACTAGTTCAGTTAGGCTTTATTTTTGTCTTTGAGATCTGGATTGTGTATATTCTTTCATATTCAGTAGTTGAGACTTGTATTCTGGATATTTGATGAGATGTTATCTTAGACTCTTCTGATCATCTATATTTTCTTTGAGTTCTATATCATATCGTGCTTCTTCTGCTTCTTCTTCTTTAGTTGTGATTGAGTTTACATACTGCTATGTCACCCCCATTCGGGGAGTATAAACTGCTTAGTATTATATTGTTAGATGTTGTGACCTAGGACAGCGTTCTACCGCCGACTTTACGGCGTAGGCTGGACGTACCCACGTCTCGTGCCCTTGCTCTAGGGTGCAGGTCGTGACACATTTTTAGTGGTGGCCCATACAGGTCTAGACTAGAAGTGTAGTGGTATTCGAACCAGAGTATCACTACAGCCTACAGTAGGATATAGGACATTAGTTTTCAAGGTACTCAATCACATTAGGAAAAACTCTTTTATTGCCATCTAAATCCTTATTGTCAACTGATTTCGTTTGAATTTTAACTGTCCGCCTTTGTTATATCACTTCTTTCTCAGAAATTGATACTCTTGTTGGTCTGTTTTCAGGATGGTGGAGACGCGGTCGCAGCGTACCATTCATGGAGATGCTGTAAAGGGGTCTGCTACCTCTCAGCCAGTTCAGCAGAGACATGAGACTGCAGCTCCTGCCACCTCTATTCGTATTGAGGCTCCAGCAGCAGCAGCAGGAGGTATACCTCCACCGGCTCGGAGGCAGGACCAAGTCATCTCAGAGGTGCCCTTCCAGCAGCTGCCGCCTGCAGGATACGTGGATGCGACACAGATGTTCTCCTAATTCCAGCAGTTCATGGACCGGCAGCAGGCCCGACAGGATAGGGGCATGGAGTTGGCCCTTACGACAGTCGCAGCTCGACCAGTGGTTCAGCAGCCGAGGACACCGGAGGTAGAGCAGTTCCAAAAGATGAGCCCAAGAGACTTCCTGGGGACAGAGGGGATTCTATATGCCGACGAGTGGATTGAGCATATAGAGGAGATCTTCCGCCTAGCCCGGATACCGGCAGATCTCCAGATAGAGGCAGTAGCTAGCCGGATGCGAGATCTTGCTCACACCTGGTATCAGTCAGACCCCAGGATGGGGGTAGCTAGGTAGACTTGGAAGGAGTTCAAGGGCTTCTTCAAGAAGAAGTTCTTTCCAGATTCAGCGCTCCGAGCCTTGGAGTCGCAGTTCGAGAGCTTGGTTCAGGGGAGCCTGTCAGTAGAGGAGTACGCTGGGGAGTTCGGCCGCCTCGGCAGATTCGTAGAGGGCTTGAGCGAGACGGCGAAGGCCCAGAGGTTTCGAAAAGGTCTGGTCAAGGAAGTCAAGTCCTTGACCAAGGGCAACAGGGATGCCACTTTTGAGAAGATTCTGACGGGAGCCTTATTGGCTGAGGATGATCTTGAGCTTAGGCTCAAGAGGGGGCAAGACCCAGTTGGGCGCAGCAGCAGTGGAGGCCAGGCCAAGAGGTCTCACTTTCAGCACCAGCAGTCGAGGCAGTTTCAGTCGCAGTCGATCCAGCAGAGGCCAGTTCACCAGCAGCAGTTTCAGCATCAGGCACCCAGGCAGCAGACAGTCAGTTGCATATTCTGCAATAAACCAGGGCATGGATGGCACGAGTGCAGGAAGAGCTCGGGAAGTGCCTTCTTTACGGAACGGCAGATCACCAGCTGAGGGATTGTGCTAGGTCTGGGGGACGAGTAGCTCAGGGAGCAGCAGTCAGAGGTCCAGCAGGCCAGCAGAGGGGACCAGCCCTGCCGACGTAGTAGCAGAGATTTGTTCAGCATCAGCAGCAGGCCAGGGAAGGCCATCAGGGGTGAGCTTTCGCCCTGGTGGCTGAGGATGCAGAGACGATAGGAGAGCTGATCGCAGGTTCGGTTCTTCTCGACTCCAGTCCAGTTTATGCATTATTCGATTTTGGTGCTTCGCATAGCTTCATATCAGTATCATTTGCGATTAGACATGGTATTATAGCTGAATCGTTGCCTAGGACTTACAAGATCACGATCGGGGGTAGTATTATCCTCGTGAGTGATGTTTGTAAGGGTCGGAGTATTGTTTTGGGAGGCCTTGAGTTGGAGGTGAGCCTGCTCGTAATGCCATTGCCGAACTACGATATAGTACTCGGTATGGATTAGCTGAGCAGGCACCACGCCAGGATTGATTGCAGAGTGGGTAGAGTTCTCTTCAGAGTGCCGGGGGACCCAGAGTTCGAGTACTCCAGACGTCAGGCGGAGCAGAGCAGCAAAGTTTTCTGCGGAGTCTCGGTTGAGGAGCAGGCGATTCCACACCACTTGATAGCAGAGTATATGGATGTTTTTCCAGATGCCTGGACTGCCACCGGACAGAGACATTGAGTTTTCGATAGACTTGGTTCCAGAAGCGAAACCCATCTCTCAGCACGTCTATCGAGTGAACAATAGTGAGTTGGTGGAGCTGAAGAAGCAGGTGGATGAGCTGCAGGACAAGGGCTTCATCCGTTGGAGTTCCTCGCCATGGGGTGCACCAGTATTATTTATGCCGAAGAAGGATGGATCAGTACGGATGTATATTGACTATAGGGCACTCAACAACCTCACGATCAAGAACAGATACCCACTGTCGCGGATCGACGATCTTTTTGACCAGTTGAGCGGAGCTCGGATATTTTCTAAGATTGATCTGAGGTCAGGATATCACCAGGTGAAGGTGAAGGGAGAGGATATTCCCAAGACCGCTTTCAGGATGCGGTACGGGCAGTTTGAGTTTTTGGTTATGCCGTTTGGGCTAACCAATACACCAAAAGTGTTTATGAACCTAATAAACAAGGTGTTCCACCAGTACCTGGATCAGTTTTTGGTGGTGTTCATTGATGACATCTTGGTATATTCTAAGACTGAGGAGGAGCACGAGGAGCATTTGAGGATAGTGCTGGAGACTCTCAGGAAGGAGCACCTTTATGGGAAGCTCTCCAAGTGTGAGTTCTTCTTGGACCGGGTTGACTTTTTGGGGCATGTGGTGACTAAAGATGGGATCTCAGTTGACCCCAAGAAGATTGTAGTAGTTGAGGCATGGGCAGCGCCGACTTCAGTGGCAGAGATCAGGAGCTTCCTGGGGCTGGGAGGATATTATCGGAGATTTTTGCAGGATTTCTTCCGGGTTGCAGAACCGTTGACTCGGTTGACCTGGAAAGATGCTGAGTTTGTTTGGTTAGAGGAGTGTCAGGCAGCTTTTGATGAGTTGAAGAAGCGACTTACGACAGCTCCGATTCTGACATTGCCTTCAGGATCAGGGGGATTCACTATTTATAGTGACGCTTCAGGGAAGGGACTGGGTAGTGTCTTACAGCAGCATGGGAAGGTGATTGCCTATGCTTCCAGGCAATTATATCCCCATGAGAAGAACTACCCATGACTTGGAGCTGGCAGCAGTGATATTTGCTCTGAAGTTGTGGAAGCACTATCTGTATGGGGAACGGGTGAAGATTTTTACAGATCACAAGAGCTTAAAGTATGTGTTCACTCAGAAGGAGCTGAACATGATGCAGCGCAGATAGCTAAAGTTGATGAAGGACTTTGACATCCTACTTCAGTATCACCCAGGGAAGGCCAACGTGGTTGCCGATGCCTTGAGTAGGTATCCGACAGCCATGTGTTTGACCATTGACCGTCACTTGCTTGCTGATTTGGAGAGCCTGGGGATTGAGGTGATCGTGCCCGGAGTACAGATACAGATGTGGGGCATACAGATTCAGTCGGACTTGATGGAGAGGATCAAGGCAACACAGTTTGAGGACGTTGTTCTGCGGTGTCTCCGAGAGCAGGTTCGAGCAGGATTGGTGGAGGGCAAGTTTTCTCTTACAGAGGATGGTGCCTTGAGGCACAGGTCCAGGTTATGTGTGCCCAACGAAGAACTCAGGGAGCAGGTTTTGCAGGAGGCCCACAGATCTCAGTACTCTACATACCATGGTGCCAACAAGATGTACCGAGATCTGAGGGAGCATGTTTGGTGGTACGGGATAAAGAGGGAGGTAGCTCACTTCGTAGCTAGGTGCTTGGTCTGTCAGCAGGTCAAGGCAGAGAAGGATTGTTACAGCCATTGCCCATTCTCGAGTGAAAGTGGGAGCATATCACTATGGATTTCGTATCTGGATTACCGCGTACACCAGGAGGAAAAGATGCGATTTGGGTCATCGTTGACAGGTTGACCAAATCGGCCCACTTCTTTCCATTCAAGGTGGGTACGTCTACAGAGAGGCTGGCAGAGATGTATATGCGGCAGATAGTCAGGATTTATGGGGTTTCGGTCAGCATCATCTCGGATCGAGATAGTCACTTTACTTCCCACTTCTGGAGGAATCTACAGACTAGCTTGGGCACTCAGCTCAAGTTTAGTACTGCATACCACCCCCAGACGGATGGACAGTCAGAGAGGACTATTCAGACACTTGAGGATATGCTGCGGACGTGCATCCTGGACTTTGGAGGTTCCTGGGAGGATCATCTACATTTGGTGGAGTTTGCTTACAATAACAGTTTTTAGGCCAGCATTGAGATGTCACCTTTCGAGGCTCTATACGGGCGTTGATGTCGTACACCCTTATCTTGGGATGATGTTGGTGAGCGAGCTTTACTGGGACCAGAGATGGTTGTTGTCGCAGCCGAGAAGGTAAAATTCATCAGGGACAGACTTCGCGTGCCGCAGGACAGACATCGGTACTGGGCCGATAGCCACCGAAGGCCGTTGGAGTTTGAGGTACAGATTAGAGTAGGATTAGATTTAGGTTTGTTGTTTGTTTTTTATGGACCATCTTTGTTTATCATAATTAATTGAGACCTTGCTTGTGATTAGGTTGGAGACCAGGGTTTCTTAAGGATATCTCCGACTCGTGGTACGATACATTTTGGTGGAGGCGGGAAGCTTAGCCCGCGCTTCATCGGCCCTTTCGTTATCAGCGAGAGAGTCGGTGACATGGCATACATGCTAGACTTGCCACCTGCACTAGTGGGGGTCCACAACATATTCCATGTATCACCGTTGAGACGGTATGTGGCTGATCCTAGCCATGTGCTCGATCGTTCAGAGATTGAGGTTGGGCCTTCTCTCAGCTATCCAGAGCAGCCAGTGGAGATACTGGATCGACGGGAGAAGATTCTGAGGAACCAGGTGATACCCTTGGTACGCGTCGCATGGAGGCATCATTCTCCAGGAGAGTCTACTTGGGAGCGGGAGGATGAGATGCGCGAGCGATACCCATATCTTTTTGGACCGTGAGGTATACTTTCTATCCTTCTCATTAGTTGCATTTTGCCTTTCAATTTCGAGGACGAAATTCTTTTAAGGAGGGTAGATTTGTCACTACCACATTTCTAGTTTAGTGTATTTTTGTCATTTTTAAGATTATTTGAATTTATTATAATTTATTTGAATTTATGGGAATTTTTTAGGATTTATTTTAGAATTATTTGAATGATGGTTGACTAGGTTGACTTGGACTAGCATTGACTTGGTAGGCTAACCTAGAAGCTAACCCTAGTTGTGTTTGGACTTGGTTAGGTCATGTAACCATAGTTAGACTAGAGTTAACCTATGGTTAGTTATTAAACTAAAGTTAGAATAGAGGGCTTTTAGTCATAAGCCATGACTTATGGTTTTGAACCATTGATTTTAACTAAGCCCAACCCATTAGCTATTGTCAAACCCTAACCCTAATCCCTTAGTTGGCCGGCCACCTAGCCTAGGGAATCCCACCCTATAAATACTCTCTTCCATTAGGTCTAGCCTCTTTAGGAAAGTTTCATTTGGAAAGAGAGGTATGTACCAACTTCATTAATTCATAGAAAATCCAAATTAATTCCTTTTTCCCTCAAACAAATTGTAATAGATTTTAATTTAGGAATTCTTGCTGTTTGTATATTTTATTCTTAGTTTGATAGCAATTTGGTGAAGTTTGGGGAGCAAAGAGACACCCCCTCTTTGGAGCTTTTTGAGGAGTTGTGACACCAATAGGTAAATCCCTAAAACTCTTTATTAGATGCTGTTATTTTTGCATAATGACCTAGATCTAAGTGTCCCCTAGCTAACCCTAGATTTATGTAGGATTTTGTGTCCATTTTGTGTCCTAAATGGACACGTATCAGCCCACTAGTTAAGGTGTTCGATGAAATGCCCCAAAGGGGATTTCATTTTAATTTTTGAAAAGTGTTTAAATAGGAATTTGTGTCTTGATGTGGCTTACATGTTTCTGGTCGATTGGGATTGATTTGGTGTCGTGTCGTGTCGGTTTGGACACGTGCACACGCGGGTGCACACACGCGCGCGAGTAGTGTGCGTGTCCTGCTACTCGGGGCCAAGTGCTCACTGGGTAGGACACGGGGACAAGTGAAACTTCATGGAAATGATGGGGCAGTGTCTGACACGACACTCTCCAAGTGGTACGACCTCTCGTGTCGTGTCGAGGGAACACGAGACACTGTACTATTTTTGTACTGACTGTTCAGTCGTGTAATCGGGTTCTGATACACGTGTGTGGACACGTCTGTACGACACGACACGGCGGTGCAGGGTGACATGTAGGTAGCATGACACCTGGCAAACCTAGGTTTGTGTACACGTGTCTTGGTTTGGTCTGTGTTGTGTGCATGACACGCGTGCACTTGTGCACGAGACCGCACTGGATTTATGTGTCTGTGTGCAGTGTAGGTGTTTGTATTGTGTTGGACACGCCGTGTCACATTGTGGTGGACACAAGACACCCTCTGAGACACGAACACATTCTATATTTACATTACCAACCTTTAATTTCGTATTTTAGGTTGTTTTTATGTGTCAATTTGTATTTACCCTAAATTTCTGATACCCAGTCCCTATTCTGTATTTCCAGTTTTTAAAAACGAATTCGAATCGATTAATTAGCCCATTTGTTTTATGTTAATCACTGTTTAAGTCTCTAATGTTATTCTGCTACATTTGTTCTAGCTGTATGCAAATTTTGGGGTTGTTTGGTTGTGTATTGAACTTGGATTGGGGACTTAAAAGTTTTGGGCTGAAAACCGAATTCCTATATCTGGGAATACCACATTGGTTCACTGTTACTGAACTCAGGCTTGACACTCACCTAGCCTAGTTTCACACACTCTCACTATTCACAAGAAACACACACACACACATTGCCCCCTCTCTCTATATGCATATGCATGAATATATGTAATATGTGTATACCAACATATGTAATGTATATATAAGGTAATGTATATCTATATGTATATATGTATTAAGCCTATATATATATATATATATATATATATATATATATATATATATATATATATATATATATATATATATATATGTGTGTGTGTGTGTGTGATGGTTCCTGATGAATATGTATTATAACCTAATGTAATGTATATAAAATATGTATGTATATATCCATGTGATGCATATATTATGTAGCCTATATATTTATAATGTGTATTATCATATTATAAATTACATACATGATATGTATATGTGTGTGATCTATACTAAATTATATTTAGCCTATGTAATGTGTGAATGTGTGTTATAGTATATACATGTAGCCTATAGCATGTAGCTATGGCTCATTGCCTAAGGGTATGATTGAATGCCAGTTAACATGTGTAGTTGGCTTGTATGGCCTAGAAGCGGTGTGTACTAGCTAGTATAGGCTTGTGTGACCTGGTATAGACTAATTTAGACTTGTTAGACCTAGTTTGACCATAGTCGACCTAGTTTGACTTCTAGGGTTGACCAGAGTTGACCAAGAGTTGACTTTGGTGTAGATTGACCTAGATTCATCTATAATGCATTGAATTGCATCTTGTTATCATTTTAGACTTGTTGTGACTTATGCTGTTCTGATTAGGAGCCAGACACCTCTTCTCGGACAGTACATTTCATCTGGACACTCAGATACCAGGCGAGTACATTCTCTGATCATTTCATAACATGTTAGAATTATATTCCTGTTTTAGATTACTTTACTTGATGCTGTCACGACATTATCGCGGATTAGTACTATATGGATCTCTTCATGCGATATTATCCCCTCGAGAGCATCGGGTACATTGTGGCATGTGCGTTTAACTTTCATTATGTACTCTTGTGCTTTCACCATACATGTACACTCTTGTGAATCATATACTCTCATGTTCACAGAGCCCTCATGTATATTATCATGTACACCCTTTCATGGGCCTTCATGTGATATCATGTATAATAACATAACCTGCTTAGATCCTTGTGTATTGATTGGGGAACGGAGGAGTGCTAATAGTCATGTGAACAAATTCTATACTAGTATAGATCATGTGAAACTCTTTAGTGTAGATCTTGTGCTAATCTGTCCTATTCACATGTGCTATCCTTACTCTACATCACTAGTCACTATTAGTTCTCTATATACTGTAGCTATTTATATACAGTTCTCCTCTTTTACATCATGTACTTCCTTTCAGTTTCATGTATCTTACTCTACTGTATGTTTATATTTTCTAACCTGCTATGATCTGTTGAGATGTATTGTGCTCGCTCCTGTCCTGACTGGACCTGTTGAAAATATTACAGAGGACGAGGAGGAGGCCTGTGTGGATACCTTCTATGGGCAGCCCTAGACGACACTTGTGAGCTAGACCCTCAGGAGGACCCAGCTCTAGCTGATAACTTTACCCCTACTGCCTAGACTAGCTTAGTTAGGCTTTATCTTACTTATGTTGTCTTGAGACTAGTTCAGTTAGGCTTTATTTCTGTCTTTGAGATCTGGGTTGTGTATATTCTTTCATATTCAGTAGTTGAGACTTGTATTCTGGATATTTGCTGAGATGTTATCTTAGACTCTTCTGATCATCTGTATTTTCTTGGAGTTCTATATCATATCGTGCTTCTTCTTTCTTAGTTGTGATTGAGTTTATATACTGCTATGTCACCCCCATTCGGGGAGTATAAACTGCTTAGTATTATATTGTTAGATGTTGTGACCTAGGACAGCGTTCTACCGCCGACACTGCGGCATAGGCTGGACGTACCCACGTCTCTTGCCCTTGCTCTAGGGTGCGGGTCGTGACACCAATGGATTCATCTACTCGTTTTGTAGGTGGACCCTCAACCCTCTCATGCTAGAAGCAAGTGGATCCTCGATAGCGGATGTTCGTAGCACATGATTAGTGATACATCTTTGTTTGTTACGCTATCGATGAAAAAAGAAGGATATGTCTCATTCGAGAATAATTTGAGAGGTAATATCATTGGAAACAATATTGTTGGTATGTCTTCCTATCCAGTAATAAAAGATGTTTGTCTAGTTACAGAATTGAAACATAACCTACTTAGCATAAGTAATTTGTGAGATAATGGTTATGGCATCAATTTTGTAATGGACAAATATTCTATCTATGAATTGTCAACAGGTAATCTCGTATATGAAGGGATTCGAAAAGACAATATTTATGTTTTCTTTTAAGAAAGTACTAATAATGTAGGAAGGTGCCTAGTAGCCAATCAAGATGAAAGCTGGCTATGGCACATGAGGCTAGGATATGCAAATATGGATACTATCTCATGACTAAGCACCAACAAGTTGGTAAAATGACTCCCTGAAATCACATACCAGATAGACATGGTACGTGCAGACTGTGAAAACAATAAAGCAACTAGGTCTACATTTAAATCTATCAACACTGTAAGTACTTCTAGACCCTTACAGTTTATACATATGGACTTGTTTGGCCATAGTAGAGTCGCTAGTCTTGGCAGTAAGCTCTATGCTTTTGTTATTGTTGATGTCTTCTCTCGTTGTACTTGGGTTTCTTTTTATCAAATAAAAGTGATGCCATTTTTGGTTTCAAATTTTTTGCAAGAACGTACAAAATAAAAAAGGCTTCATGATTACTCGAATTCGAAGTAATCATGGTGGCGAATTCAAAAATTCTGATTTCAAAAAGTTTTGTGATGATATTAGATATTACCACGAATTTTCTTGTCCTAAAACTCCTCAACAAGAGTTGTGGAGCAGAAGAATCGTATTCTTAGCAAAATGGCTAGAGTCATGCTGAATAAGTATAATCTTCCTAAATATTTTTGGGCAGAAGCTGTTAATACTGCCTGTCATATTTTGAATAGGGTGTTGATTCGTCCAATCTCGAAGAAAATACCATATGAGCTTTGGTTTGGAAGAATTCCTAATATTTCATATTTTAAAGTTTTGGATGTCGCTGTTTTATCCTGAACACCAAGGACAACTTGGGTAAGTTCGACTCGAAAGCAGATGAAGGGATATTTCTCGGATACGTTGCTAAGAGTAAAGGATTTAGAATTTTTAATATAAGATCTATGATTGTTGAATAATCTATTAATGTTACTTTTGATGAGCTAAATAGTCATAGATCTAGCGACAGCGATGATAAATAAACACCTGCTACCAAAGAAAGTCTAGTGGATAGTCTGGCAAAAAGATTCAAGACATTAAAATTCTCGACAGACCATCCAGAGACACTCGTCATAGGTGATGTATCAAGAGGTGTAAGTACACGTCTTCTGTTAGAAATACTGATATAACAGTAAATGTAGCTTTTATATCACAAGTAGAACCTAAGACTGTAGTAGATGCTTTTGCTGATGAATTTTGGATTGATGCCATGCAAGAGAAACTTAATCAATTTGAGAGAAACCAAGTTTGGGAAATCGTTCCTGAACCTATTGGTTAATCGATAATTGGTACCAAGTGGGTGTTCCAAAATAAATTAAGTGAGGATGGACAAGTTCTACGCAACAAAGCACGTCTAGTGGCACAAGGTTATAATAAAAAAGAAGGTATTGATTATGAGTATACATATGCCCATGTTGCTAGACTAGATGTCACGACCCGTACCCGCTTTTCGGATGCGAGAGCGTGAGCAAGCCAGCTACGCATCGAGCGAACTCCAGCCCAACCCGAATACGTAAACGCTGTCACGGCTAGGGTAAGCTGCCAAATCATGGCAAGGCTAATCTATATCTCAATCCACAATAAGAATAATAAACAAGAATGAACAAGTATGGGTCGTGGTCTACAGCCCACTAGCATATATGTCCAATAAGACTCTAAGACTCTAAAGAAAATAACAAGAGTCTAAAACTGAACCAAAAACAGGATATCTCATGATACAGTATGAAATCATGAACGGATAATAAACACAATAACGATAATTAAATCCCGCAAGCGTATCATCGCATCCGGACCCACAAGATTTGCGACTCATCTGCCATCCAGAACTACTAGCTAACTCTATGCAATCACTAAACCTGAAGAGATCATCAGGTCCTCAGGGGACATAACAAGATACATAATATACATGCCTATCTAGCAGTTTACCATGCAATAAAGAAAGTACAGGAAATAAATAGAAAAAGACCAATCAATACGAAAACACGACTATACACGACTGGAAGAACCACTACGCATAAACGAACTGCTGGAGAAGAACAAGGAAACACGATATCACGATGTAAATGGATAACCAATCAAATACTCAAACCCGTGCCCTAGTATGGACTCATAGGTTTGAACAACTACTAACCCTCGCCCCTAGTGTGGACTCACAGGTTAGCATCACCCTCGCCCCTAGTGTGGGCTCGCAGGTGTGGAACAGATAACTACTAACCCTCGTCCCTAGTGTGGACTCGCAGGATAGCATCACCCTCGCCCCTAGTGTGGGCTCGCAGGTGTGGACAGATATCTACTAACCCTCGCCCCTAATATGGACTCGCGGGTAAGCTTAACTACCAACCCTCGCCCCTGGTGTGGACTCGCAGGTTAGCTTCAAGAATTCCAAGGTACAGTAGTTCCGTTATGACTTATTCATCCTATGACACGATGAGACTCAGTCCAAGTACAAGTGATGACATGACACGACCCAATCAAGATACACGAGAGAACTAATCCAATATGAACTGCAAAATTAACTAAGAACAAGAACTACATCTATACTAGCATGCACGAGATATAAATCACATGTAAATAATCAACTAGGAAACTATATAATAATAGAAATATGCATGTAAGTAAACTGTAGAGGAAGGCAAGGTATACTTGCCTGGAGGTTGCACGCAGATCCAACAAGAATATAGTCAACAGCCAAGCCTAAAGTCCAAGTCATCACAATTATCTCCGAAAGCTGGTCGCGGCCAAAACAGAGTGCTCTGCTCTGTTTCGGCCTAGATCTTACGGTGTGCGCGATGGCTGTTCCGGCGAGGCAGGTGGCACGCGCGGCGGCGCAAGGATTGGGAGGGTCGCCAGGTCATTGCATGGGAGGTGTTTAGTGTTTTCTCCCGATCTCTCTCTCAATCTCGATAAATAACGGGGGGGGTAGGTTTTCGCTCAGGCTCGGTTTGCCGGGAATAATCGGGGGAGGGGTGGCCTGCGGTTGGCTGGCTGGCTTCACTTGGTCCGGGTGGCCTGTAGCAGGCCGGGCTGGGATTTACCTCCTTATTTTATTACTTTTTGTTTCTTCTCTTTTTCCATTATATCCACTTA